>WSYH01002335.1:0-54098 GCA_036426205.1 Ascaphus truei
AATCTATAGGGACGGGACCGTACTTTTACGCCAGGTTCTGTCTCAATCCTATGGGACACTAAATCAGTCTGCCCTGGCAGCTCAGAAAAAACATCTGGGAACTGGTCACATACATCAAGTAGGTCTGACCTTTGTTCCGTTGTTAACTGCTCTCCCATGGGAACCTGATGGTCAATGTACCTACTACCCTTTGGAAGCTTTGGACCCAAATCTGTCTCTCCTTCCCAAGGGTGAATGAACAGCGATCTCATCGTTTTCCAGGGTTTCAGGAGGTTCACGTGGTAGATTTGTTTACCCTTCCTGGACCCTGGTTGAGAGATCTCATAGTTCACCTCCCCGGTGCGGCGGAGAACTTGGAAAGGACCCTGCCACTTCGCAACGAGTTTATTCTCGGACGTCGGTGGTAGTAGCATCACTTGGTCCCCAGGTTGGAAGACCCTCAAGCGAGCATTTTGGTTGTTCTGCCTCTCTTGACGTTCTTGAGCAGATTTGAGGTTTTCCTCCCACAAACCGACCTATCATGTCTAGGCGGTTTCTAAGGTCTATGACATACTTAAGGGTATTCTTGGAGGGGGAGGGCTCCTCCTCCCAGGATTCCTTCAGTAGGTCGAGAATACCGCGAGGTTGGCGTCCATATAGGAGCTAGAATGGGGAGAAGCCTGTGGATGATTGGGGAACTTCTCGTACCGCAAACAACAGGAAAGGGAGAAGTTTATCCCAAGCTCGCTTTTCAGTGTCCACAAACTTTCTAAGCATAGTTTTTAAAGTACGGTTAAACCTCTCTACCAATCCATCAGTCTGAGGATGGTAGACCGAGGTCCGGACGGATTTTACCTCCAATAACTTCAGGGCATCCTGCATTAACTTTGCCATGAAATTTGTTCCCTGGTCAGTTAACATTACTTGGGGAAGTCCTACCCTAGAAAACAGTTCTAACAGCCTGTGAGCAACCTGTTTAGCAGTGGCTGATCTCTGAGGGAAGGCCTCAGGATACCTGGTGGCATAATCAACAACAACGAGTATAAATTTATGTCCCTTCGCAGAGGGTTCTAAAGGTCTGACCAGATCTACCCCAATTCTCTCGAATGGGATGGCTACCAAGGGCAGAGGAACCAAAGGAGCCGGCTTCTGTCCTTTTTGGCTAGTTAACTGGCATTCAGGACATGTCTCACATAGTTTCATGATGTCACCATGTATGCCTGGCCAGTAAAACCGGGACGAGATGCGGTCCGTGGTCTTATCTCTGCCCAAATGACCACCCCATGGGAGAGTATGGGCTAGGGTAAACACTGTTTTAATCAACCCTTTAGGGACTAGCATCTGTCGAATGACCTCCCCTGTTTGTGTAACCTTATTCACATGATATAGTATGTCATTCAACAGTTCAACATGTGGAAACACTTTTACACCTTGCTCATCTATTATCTTGTTGTTGACCTGTACCACCTTCTCATATTGTCTAGCCAGAGCTGGGTCCTCCCTCTGCCTCTGACGGAAGTCAGGAAGATCCAAGTCTGGCAACACTCCCGTATCTATCTGTTCCCCACCCTGGTCATCCCCGGCCATGACCTGCAGTCCTTTGGGCTGACTAATGTTACCAAAAGTCCCAGCCTTTCTTAACCAATCCTCTTTTTCCGCACGTCTCTGTTTACGTGTCTTTGGGACATGGTGTCTACGGGGGAAAATCTCTGGGGAAAAAGGGAACAAGTCTCCGGGCTTCTCCGGTACCAGAGAAGTAGGCTCCGTAGGAGTAGGGGCCAACAATCTTTCGAGGTAGGGCCAGTCTCGGCCAAGTAGAACAGGAGCAGGTAGCCAGGGAGCAACTCCCACTAGTAGGCTAGCCTCTTGATCCTGGATACGCAGTGTAACGTTCGCCGTCAGGTATCTCTTTGTATCCCCATGTATACACTCGATATTCCAAGTAGAGTTATAAGATAGTCTATTGCTTGGAATTAGGCCCTCTAGGATCAGGGTTTTTCCAGAGCCCGAGTCCAGCATGGCGTTTACTTTTGTCCCCTCCAGAGATGCTGGGACTAACCACTGATTGTGGTCCCCTCGGAGACAAGCTGTGGCAGTGGTTCTGCCATATGAACAGTCCATCTCCTCATTTCCTGAGTCCGCAAACTCGGTCGTCCGCGGAAGCTCTCGACGGGGCTCGGTGTTTGGACCTCTCCGCTGTTGGATGGGGTCCTCCCTTCTGGTTGGTGGGGTTATTCTCTCCACCGGGTGGGTGACAGGAGTCCAGGTTCTCGAGGATTACTGTGGGTGGTGACCTCCCTTGAGTGATCCAGTGGCCTCAGATCCAGGATGGGCTTCTCTGCGGGAGTTTGTACCAGGAACCCTCCGAGATGGGAAAGGGTCTTCCGATCGGGTTGACTGGATCTCCCGAGCTGGTGGGTTGTAGACCCCTCGAGTGTCTGCTCTCCTGCCTCTAGTATCACCGGAAACAACTGGTGTTTGCACTGGCCGTTCCCAGCTATCCTGTTGGGTGTCGTCGCCCACGAAGTTTTCCACCAAGCGGACCGCTGAATTCACAGGAGCGGGAGGAGGGGGGCAGTATCTGTATGAACTGCTCGAGCATAAACTGTTCAAGGATCTCTGCCTTGTCATGTTTTCCCGGTTGTATCCACCTGGTACATAAGTCTACTAAGCGGTGGGCTACGACCCGGGGGTCTGTCTCGGTTTGTATATTTGACTGTCCGGAACCGCTGTCGGTAGGTCTCTGGCATGAGGCCTAGGCGATCCAGAATACCAGCCTTTAGTTTCTGATAGTCCATGGCCTCGTCTGCTGGAAGAGCCTGGTATTCTGCCTGAGCTTCCCCTATGAGAAGTGGAGCCAGAGTCGTTACCCAGCGATCAACTGTCCAGCCGTGGGCCATGGCTACCCTTTCAAAAGTGAGGAGAAATGCCTCTGGGTCTTCGTTTGGCTTCATTTTAGGCAGCATCACCGGTGGGTTATTTGGAATCCCTGGTCTGCCTGTGGTTGGGCCTTCGACCAGCAGTTGGAGTAGCTTTTCCTCTCGCCGGGCCTGTTGCTCATATTGCTGGGCTTGTCGCTCAGCTTGCTGGGCTTGTCGCTCATCTTGCTGGGCTTGTCGCTCTTCTCCATTTTTTTTTGTGTGGCCCTTCAGATATAGGGGCCCTCCGACATCCCACGTCTGACACCACCTGTGGCAGGACGGCCTGTAGCCGAGGTCAGGGAACAGTCCACACGTACTGCACCGACACACTTTATTCGAGCAAATACCCAGTATGTACCTGGCAGATACCTGGAATGCGCCGCTCCTCACCTCTGACAAGCCCTGTTGCGTTTGCCTTCCCAGCCTGGGTTCATGCCTGGCTGACGGGCGGCTGATCTGTTAAATGATAATGATTAGGATTTAATAGGCTGCAATGCTTCGCGTGTCTACCAGATGGCATAAATTCATGAATTGTAATGCAGTATATATATATATACTGTGCAGTATTGCAGCCAGCGGGAATAAAATGCTTCAATCCCTGCCTGGAAAATACCTCAATGCACTCGGGCAGAAAACAGTCACAAACCTCAATACACCCGGGTATACCCGAATTCGTGGGACTAGCCGAGCTCGAATAAAGTGTGTCGCCAGTGTATAGTTTCAGGATAAATAAAAACGTTCAGTGGCTTTATTTCTCCACAGTAACATAACATGCGGGTACACTGTCCCTTTAACAAAATAAATCCTGCTCCACTTTGGGAGAAAAACTGACTAATAACACAGCAGACCTATCTAGCAGGCTGGCTGGCTAAACCAGAACCAAACCATAAGGGTACTTTAAGCAGTCAGTAAACAAATGAATAATCCTTACTTTAGTTGAAGTAGTCTTTGGTGAAATCCCTCTGGCTAAGGGCTCACGCAGCAGTGTGCTTCTCTCTCTCTCTCTCTCTCTTCTCTGGCAGCTACTGCCAGTCACATGATCCTTATCTTACCTTGCTGGCTCTCAGGTGTCAGCTAAAGAGTTCTGATTTCTAACTTCACCTGAGTTACCCTCTATGAGTGCTGGATGAAGCACTCAGACATATGTCTCCCAGGCGTAACTGATAGGAGTTGACTTCACTCTGTCACAATCACTATAATGGCGAATGAGGGCGGCCTTGATTATCTCAAGACCTTCAACATGGGGGATTATTGTATTAAGGCTAGACACATCTAAACTAACCAGAATATGATGAGTCCCATCACCAGGTGAGTTTTTTAATTTGTCAAGGAAATCAAACGTGTCTTTGATGTATGACTTGGCTGTCTGTGCTATAGGTTGTAGAAATGTGTCTAGAAATTTTGCAAGGGGTTGATTTAATGAATTAATAGCAGCTATAATAGGCCGCCCGGGGGATTGTTTAAATTCTTGTGTATTTTGGGCAAGGTATAGAAAATAGGGCATTTAGGATGCAACATAGTTAGAAACTCAGATTCAGGCTCTGTTATCCACCGGTTATTAACCCCCATTTGGATAATTTCCTTAATTTCTCTCGCATAGTTAAAGGTAGGGTCCCTATCCAATTTAATGTAACAGTTAATGTCACTCAGTTGTCTGATGGCTTCAGCCTTATAATCTGAGTAATTCTGCACTACTAGGGCACCCCCCTTATCCGCACGCTTAATAATAATGTCATTATTATTAGTCAAAGTTTTCATGCTTCCTTTTCCTGAATAGACATATTGTATGCAGCCCTATGTTTGTTTTTTTGTACCTTGCAATGTCCGCCTTAACCAGTCGTATATATGTGCTGACTGATTGATTTTTAAATGGCGGGACAAAAGTAGATTTGAGCTTGCACATTTTGGTACCTTGATAAGAAGCCGAATTATCTGTCCCTTGCTGGTTAGTGGCCAAATTAACTGTCCCTTGTTGTTCCATAGGAGGATTACCTGTCCCTGGTTGGATATTAGAATGCACCGATTCTGTAGACCTGTTAGAAAAAAACGATTTAAGGTTTAATACACGTTCGAATTTAAATAGGTCAACCTCCAAATAAAAATCATTAAACAATGTAGTAGGTACATATGATGGCCCCCTAACTAAGACAGACATTTCACATTGATTAAGAGTGTAATCAGACAGATTAACAACCACGGTGTCCATACTCATTTCTGCTCTGTTGTACGTAGGGGATAGGGTGATCTTCCCTTTCCCCTGGCCCCCGCGTCTAATTTTCCTTTCTCCTTGTCCTTTGATTGGCCTAAAAAAGGGGCCGGACTTTGGCCTCTCTGACGTTCTGTTGAGGAATGGGCTTCAGAGTCACTGGTGTTGGCTTCTTGGACTCCCTGGGGTGCTCTCGCTCTTTGGTTTTTGCGTTGTTTGGGGTCTTGCTTCAGCCACGGGTATACCCTTCCATCTTTATAGTCATTAACAAATTTTTTGAATTTCAACTTCTTAAAGTGAATAAGATCACTTTTAATTTTTTCCAGCTTGGTCTTAAGACTATCCAATGATTGTACAATGTCTGTACCAGCGCTAGACTGTTCAATGAGGATTTCCACTTTGAGTATATCCTTCCTTGTGTGGCTAAATTGTTCCACCACCTCCTCAATAACCAAAATAATCAAGTCCAAAGAGGCCCTATTAAGGACCTTGCACCACCTCTCACAGAATGCAGACTTATCTGCGCCAATTGTGGGTCTGTTGTTGATACGGAATCCACGAGGTAGTAATCTCTGTCTGTAATATTCAGATAACATGCTGCCATGAGCGAACAGCTCAATTTCCTTCTTTTTGAGCCTTTCCAGCTCCTGCAAATGGTCTTGTGGCCTATCAGGACCAAATGCTTCCTCTGGTGAGGTTTTAAAGAGAATCCTATTAATCTCCTGTTCCGTGATAGTTACAGTGTCAGCTCTTTGTGTCAGACCTAGAGACAAGTTGCACAAATTCTCCATGTATACACAATACACACGTGTGCTGTATAAACTGCTGCTGGGCAGTGTAAAGATGCAGGATATAGCAGTAACAGTCCAAAAAAAAGGCTTCACACTTAAAGAAATGATGCAAAGAATGTGCCCAAGGGCCAGTAATATAACAGGTTTACAGAGTAATTCAAACTCTGTCAACGATATCAGAGATTCCTATGATAAGGTAAACAGCAAAAGGCAGTCCTAAGAATTAGCTGTAGGTGCTGTGCTCAATGCAGGATAGTATACATAGTCAGAGGATGAGACACGCACTCAATATCAATAGTAATAGAGGTGGGGAATTTAGTTGCCGGATATTGATATTGAGTGCGTGTCTCATCCTCTGTCAATGAATCTATTATCCATATCTGGATAATAGTTATTTTGCACATTATTGTACTGTAGGTGTTGGGGGGGAAGAGGGGGTGTATGTACTGAATGTATAGGCCAGGTTTATTTTTTTTACATTCAGGGTTTGTTCCGTGGTTCGGCGTGGGACCTCTGGAGACCACCTGCGGGTCTCCTCGGGTATCTCACGGGTATCAGGCTGGTGGTTCCATGGGTGACACATGCGGGGATGAAGCTGTGGCCTCACATCTGTGGGGGCACCGCCAACCCATAGTCTGCGGAGATGAAGCTGTGTGTTCCCACTTCTGTGGGGGCACCGCCGACCCGTAGGTGCGGGGATGATGATGTGTGGTCCCACTTCTGTGGGGGCACCGCGGACCTGTAGTGAGCACTCGTGAGTTCCCCAGACCCCCGTGGGAACCACCCGAGGCCCCGCAGACACCTGTGGGTCTGACCCGGGGCTCCCAGACATCCGCGGGCCTACCGTGGGGACCCAATTGTGGCCCACGGTGACCCAAGGAGACCACCTGGGGGCCATGGTGCTGGCGGGACCCACCAGCAGGCTTCCAGAACCTGTTTGAAAAGGGCTGCAGGTACCCTGTAGGTCTGTCAGGTGCCCCGCCAGCCCACCGGGGACTCGCGTGGGGCTGCGTTATGAACACTGTTTTTAAAAGGATAAATCTTGTATTTGTGGGGTGCCACAGGGGGTGGGTAATGTAATTAATAAATAGAATGATGTTTATTGTGGGCCTGTGTATTGTTTTTATTGTGGGTACTGGGGGTGGGTGGCAGTGGGGGAGGGGTGTGGGGGGGTTTCCCAAACGGTATGTGGGCAGGCCTCCCTTGTGGGTAGTGGGAGAGGGTGGTTAGGCCTGACGGGGTGGGGGGTTAATGTGGGAGGGTATGTAGGTGTCCCGAGTGGTGGATGAGGGTGGGTTAACCCCTTAATAACTGTAACGGTTAATAACCGTTATGGTGATTGAGGGGTTAGGGGACATTACTTTGTATGTTTTAATTTTTGTCTCTGTTTTGCAGCAGCGGAGGGGCCATGGGCAGGTGGGTAGTGGGTGTGGGTGTGGTTAGGCCTCACGGGGTGGGCCATTGGCAGTGAGGCGCTGCATTATATTTACACGGGATCCCCCTCCCCCTCCCCACATTTACATACACTGCACTCACAGAAACACAGGCCAGGGAGATTAAACAGACACAATAGGGGGAGGGGGCTTTACACAGATTACAGTCACGGTAGGGAAGTTGAACAGACACATTAGGGGGATGGGGGCTTAAACTTTCCTGCATTGACTGTAATCTGTGTAACAGACACAATAGGGGGAGTGGGCTTTACATAGATTACAGTCAAGGCAGGGAGGTTTAACAGACACATTAAAAATATGTATTTAATGTATTTATTGTTGTTTATTTATTTTAAATACACAGGGGGTTTAGTACACTGTATGTTGTTTATTACAATGTTTATTGGGGGCAAATGTCCCCAATAAACATGCTATTCTGCCTTAACCCTTCATTGCCTTAGCGGCTATCAGCTATGGTAATGAAGCAGCTTTTCTGTATTTTTAATAATATTGTGCTCACTGTACAATATTATTAAAAATATATTCATGCTGCTTCGTTACCATAGCAGATAGCCGCAAAGGTAAGGAACGATTCTTTATTGATGTGTGTGTTTTATTTATACTGTAGATGTGCAGAGGGTCTCCGGAGCTGAACCGCTGTGGTTATAGGTCCGGGGACCCCCTGCTACCCGAGATACAGGCCCCTTTAAGGGGTGCCGGTATCCCTCTGCTTGGTTTACATGCCATGGTCAAGTGATCGGGACCTTTAAATGCAGAGGGATACAGGCACCTCATAAAGGGGTCTGTATCTCGGGAAGCAGAGGGTCCCCGGACCTGAAACCAACGCGGTCCAGCTCCAGAGACCCCTTGCACATGTACACTATGAATAAAAATGTATTTTAAATGTATTTATTTATATTCATGTATTTATTTATTTATTTAGATATATTTTATTTTTTTGGGCGGCTGCTGTGTGTGAATTTTTTTTATTGTGGGTAGCGGGGGTGGGTGAAGGAGTATTAGCCCCAATGGTGGTTGTTTAGGGCTTGCGAGGGGTAGCGGGAGGGGTTAACCCGTTCATGACCGTAGCGGTATTAACTGCTACAGTCGTGAAGGGGTTAAGTGCACCCGCAACCCCCCCGCAAGTCCTAAACTCACACCAAGGGCCAAATACCCCCTTCACCCACCCCCGCTACACACAATAAAGCGGGCACGGTGGGTTAACCCCTTCATTGCCTTAGCGGCTATCAGCTATGGTAATGAAGCAGCATTTCTGTATTTTTAATAATATTGTGCAGGAGCAGGGTGTCCCCTGAGTTTTGATTTGTGGCTCAGGGAACCCCCTGCTCACTGTACAATATTATTAAAAATACATTCATGCTGCTTCGTTACCATAGCAGATAGTCGCAAAGGTAAGGAACGAGTGTTTTTTTATATATGTGTTTTATTCATACTGTAGATGTGCAGAGGGTCTCTGGAGCTGAACCGCTGTGGTTTTAGGTCCGGGGACCCCCTGCTCCTCGAGATACAGGCCCCTTTAGGGGGTGCCGGTATCCCTGTGCTTTGTTTACATGCCGCGGTCACGTGATCGGGACCTTAAAATGCAGAGGGATACCGGCACCTCATAAAGGGGCCTGTATCTCGGGAAGCAGAGGGTCCCCAGATCTGAAACCAACGAGGTTCAGCTCCGGAGACCCCCTGCACATCTACACTATGAATAAAAATGTATTTTAAATAATTTTTAATGTGCCGATGTTTGCACAGAGAGAGCAGCGGATCTCTCTCTGCTGCAAACACATCTCGCCCCCGCCGGCCTAGAGTATCATTGATGTGCATATACAGTACTGTATGTGTACAGTACTGTATGTTAGGGGTTAAAGGGGACGGCTTCAAAGACAACAGCTCGCAAACGCCCCCATGCGTTTTTACAAGGCATTGCAGCATTGCAGACAGCGGGAATAAAATGCTTAAATCACAGCCGGGAAAATAACGCAATTCACTCCGGGCGAAAACGACACAAAACCGCACATCACCGGGATATTCTGAAATTTGCGAAACTAGCCGAGTTAGAATAAAGTGTGTCGCCACTGTACTGCTGCGACACACTTTATTCGAGCAAATACCCAGTTTGTACCTGGCAGAAACCTGGAATGCGCCGCTCCTCACCTCTGACAAGCCCCGTTGCGTTTGCCTTCCCAGCCATGGTTCATGCCTGGCTGACGGGCAGCTGATCTGTTAAATGATAATGATTAGGATTTAATAGGCTGCAATGCTTCGCGTGTCTACCAAATGGCATAAATTCATGAATTGTAATGCAGTATATATATATACTGTGCAGTATTGCAGCCAGCGGGAATAAAATGCTTCAATCCCTGCCTGGAAAATAACGCAATGCACTCGGGCAGAAAACAGTCACAAACCTCAATACACCCGAGTATACCCGAATTCGTGGGACTAGCCGAGCTTGAATAAAGTGTGTCGCCAGTGTATATATAAATATATATAAAGCAGAAAATAGCCGTGTTAGTCCAGTTGCGATAGTGCAGAATAAATTAGTTCTTCAGTATTATGTGATACCTTTTTTATTGGACTAACAATTTATGTCATAGGACAAGCTTTCGAGAGTTATCCTCTCTTCTTCAGGTCTGGCAATACTGATATACAAAGGTTTCAATGGCTAAAACAAGGTAGAGAGAGGGGAAAAAAAACAGCAGATATTTACTGTAGATAAGGTAGGGTGTTAAATGTGTTTGAAGCCAGGGAACGCTGTCAAAGAAAGGTGGGCAGGGGTAGGGATACAGGGGGGGAGAGAGAAAGTGTGAATAAGAATAGAGGCAAGCAGGATAATTACAAGCAATTTTGATAAGGTGTGAGAAAACCCATGTCCGCATTAAGTCCTTTGGTGTTGTTGTCAAAGAGTTTTATCATTCTGAGTTCAAATGTTTTCCGTTCTTTGTTGCTTTTAAACATTCCATTGAGGATTTTGATTTTTAGATCATTTATGGAATGATCTGGTTGTGAGAAGTGATGTCCCACAGGTGAGCAGTATCTCCCTTCTTCGTGATGGAGTATGGAGTGTCTGTGCATATTCATTCTTCATTGTAGTTTTTGGCTGGTTTCCCCAATGTAGCAACCATGGTCACATTTGTTGCATTGAATCATATACACTATATTCCTGGATGTGCAGCTGTATGATCCTTTAACATTGAATGTTATATGGTTGTGACTGGCTGTGGGATCTTGGCAAATATGTTTGCAGAGTTTGCAGCGTTTGTTGCTGCACGGCTTTGTGCCATTATCCATGTCTTTAAAATCGTTGTGAAGTTTTCTGCTGACTAATTTTTGTTTGAGGTTTGGTGGTTGCCGGAACGCAAGAATGGGAGGTTTGGGAAAGATTTCTTTTAATGTTGCATCCTCTGTCAGCATGGGTTGCAGATCTTTGATTATTTTTCGTATGCCCTCTAGGGTAGGGTTGTATGTGGTCACTAGTGGTATGCGTGTGGTAGGTTCTTTCTGTCTGTATTGTAGCAGGTGTTCTCGTGGGGCTTTTATTGCAGATGTAATAGTTTTGGCAATGGTCTTTGGTTTGTATCCCTTCTGTCTGAACGATTCGGTCAGGGTTGTGAGATGCCTGTTTCTGTCTTCAGTGTCAGAGCATATGCGGTGGTATCTTATAGCCTGGCTGTGTATGATACCTTGTTTTGTATGAGTGGGATGGAAGCTGGAGTTGTGGAGGTAACTGCATCTGTCAGTTGGTTTCTTGTATACAGATGTGTGTAGTTTGCCATCTTTCAGTGTTACTGTAGTATCTAGAAAGTTTACTAGGTTTGCCGAATAATCCATTTTGAGTTTAATAGATGGATGGAATGAGTTCAGGGACTCGTGGAATTGTTTCAGGTATGGACAGAGGGTGAAGAAAACCTAAAACAATTCCTCGAGTCCCTGAACTCATTCCATCCATCTATTAAACTAAAAATGGATTATTCGGCAAACCTAGTATTATTTCTAGATACTACAGTAACACTGAAAGATGTAATAAAATGATAAGTGCAGATTTAGCGCTAGTGTAAACAAAATAATACAGTGATATAAACAGTGATATAAACAGTAAAGCAAAACCTGTGATACAGTTTATGATGGAGGTAGTCCTTGAGCTGCCTGAGAGGTTGATCCGGTATCTTCCAACCAGATGAGAAGATTCGTGTGGAGTAGCCTCCTATGGCGCTAAGGATGAAGAATGGAGTAGAGTCTTGTGCAGTGATTTTCTTCTTCTTAGCTTCCTTAAGCACAAGCGCTTGGGAGCCTATTTCTTATTCAGCAGGAGAACTATCTTCTAGTCTAGCAGGAGAAAAGTCTACTGTTTATTAATTCTATACATGTTTTATACCAATTGAGGTTACCATTGTTGTAACCAATAAATGCTCTTTGTATCTTGTCCACCACGGCAATTGTTGTCTCAAAGGTAATACACTATTGTGGTGTTTTTGTTTATTTCCTGTTCCCTTCTCTGAGGCATTCCATACAAGAAGAAAATCACTGCACAAGACTCTACTCCATTCTTCATCCTTAGCGCCATAGGAGGCTACTCCACACGAACACTGAATTTGCATAAAATTGGTCTATGTGCAAATGACAGTTGGATTACATTTGTATGGCCATTTGTCTACTATAAACTTTACATAATTAGCAATTTTGATTAAAAACACAAATGTGTAATAATGTTAAAACATGTATTAATGGACAAATGATTCTGAATTCTATCTAAATTCACCTTCACAACACATTTAAAAAAAAAACATTATAAAATATGTAGGCATTTGTGTGAACACCAACAACACAAACAAATATTCATAATAAAAATCTTGTGTATTTTATTTTTTAATCATTTGTGAACGAGTAACTGGCTTGTTTGATGGTTCACTTTCTGGTTTTTGTGGCCTACCTCCTCTGTTACTTGTAGTGGTTTTCGGGGTCATGACTGCTGCACTTTGTGTCTGGAGAATAGCTGCAAAACTTTGGCCCTGGGTAGACACTGGAACAGTTTGTGGCTGGTTAAAGACAGGTGCACTTTGGGCCTGGGTATAGACAGGTGCACTTTGTGGATGTGTATAGACTGGAAGAGTTTGAGGCTGGTTATAGACAGGTGCACTTTGGGCCTGTGTATAGACAGGTGCACTTTGGGCCTGGGTATAGACAGGTGCACTTTGTGGATGTGTATAGACTGGAAGAGTTTGAGGCTGGTTATAGACAGGTGCACTTTGGGCCTGGGTAGACACTGGAAGAGTTTGAGGCTGGTTATAGACAGGTGCACTTTGGGCCTGGGTAGACACTAGAAGATTTTGAGGCTGGTTAAAGACAGGTGCACTTTGGGCCTGGGTAGACACTGGAAGAGTTTGAGGTTGGTTATAGACAGGTGCACCTTGTGCCTGTGTATAGAATGGAGCACCTTGTGCCTGGGTATAGAATGGAGCACCTTGTGCCTGGGTATAGGCTGGAAGAGTTTGTGGCTGGTTCAAGACAGGTGTACCTTGTGTCTGGGTATAGACTGGAGCATTATTTGACAATGTTTTCCAGCAAAGGGAAGTTCTTTCTGTTTGTGGAGTTGATAATTTTCTTTTTTTTGACCTTATTTCAGGTGCCTCTTGAAGATTTTCATCTGTACTAGATGTCTGCATTGCTTCAACCATCGTTGGTGAATCAAGATGAAAGCTTCTTACTTTATAGAAGTCATCATTGGATAAATTTTGCACCTCAGTTTGTGGTGACAAAACTCCAACATAGAAAGAGCCATCATTGTTGGCGCTAATGTGGCCTTCATTTCCTGTTGACTTTGTCTGAAGTTGATTCCCTTGTATTAGAGTGTTTAAAAGAGGTTTGAGTGTGATATTCATGATATGCAATTCTGGGATTTTGATGATGATATTTTTACGATGCCGCATTTCTGATGCCATAGTTTGGTGTACTCCCATAAGTTCCTGATGGTGGGTATTTTGAATTAGAATCATTGCTGCCAAACTGTCTTGTTGGTTCCTGGCATGATGTACTTGACGTGCTTCTGTTAATACTGGACTCTGAAGATCATTACGTTCAATCTCTGTATGTATAAATGAAAAAAAAAAACATTTAACATTGTTAACATATTTTTATGTCAGCATGTGTTGCTCACATTCATGAGAAGTTACATTAAAATTATATTCATATAAAAAAATTGTTTATAAATAACTTTGTATGTGGCATTATTGACATACATTTTAACATGATTAATTGAATTAATGATTACATCAGGCTTGATCTAAATCAGGGTGAATAACTACTTACCCTCTTGGAGTGTCATTTATACCTGAAAGGAGACTGACAATGCAGATGTTCCCTCTTCTTTTCTAGGTAGACGGCCATCTGGTTTTAGAAATAGATCTGTTTTCTACCCAGCACACATGAAAGGAAACTGCCTAGCCACCTTTGAGCAACTCATAGAGCGTGATTTGTCTCTTCTTTCCAGGGTGTATACATTTTCTATGTCACCATTGCAGCATAGAATAGCCAATCTTACACTACCTGAAAGGTCAGCTTTGAACACACTTAAATCCAATGGTTCCTTGGTCATTAAGGGGGCTGACAAGGGGGGGGCAATTGTGGTCCTCAATAGAGATGATTACAAAATGGAGGCTCTCCGACAATTGAATGACAAAACTTCCTATATCTCAATGAGAGGAGACACCTCTGCCACCTTTATTGGTGAGCTTAGATCCCTTCTAGATGATGGCGCCATGTTGGGTGCCCTTGATGCCAAGGAATTGGAATTTTTATTTCACCCATATCCCATCATACCTATCTTTCACCATCTCCCGAAGATCCATAAGACATTGGTCTCCCCTCCAGGGAGGCCGATTGTCTCTAGCATTGGATCTTTGGGAGATGGTGTATCAAGATATGTTGATCTTTTCTTGCAAAGCATTGTGCAAATGTTACCATCACATATAAAGGATAATGGGGATCTTCAGAATTTACTTAGCTCTGTCAGATGGGAAAGTGATTTCCTTTGGCTGACCCTCGATATAACATCATTATACACAGTCATATTGCATGAACATGGGCTGGCAGCTGTCAGATTTTATTTACAGCATTCAGATTTACCACCGGCACAGAGCACTTTTATTTTGAATGCAATAAGATTTTTGTTGACACACAATTATTGTATGTTCGACGGGGATTTTTTTTTTCTCCAGACACGTGGTACTGCAATGGGCACGAGTTTTGCCCCCTCCTATGCCAACCTTTTTTTAGGTTGGTGGGAGTCCATCCACGTGTTTGGAGAAAAGAATCCCTTTTGACATCATATCACTTTTTACAAACGTTATATAGACAATCTTATTTTTATCTGGAATGGGGATGAGCACTCACTTTTATTATTCACCGAGCACCTTAATAATAATGATTTCAATTTAAAATTCACTGTTAATTATGATTCTCACCACATTCACTTTTTGGATTTATTATTATTTATTGATCTACACAAAAATATAAACACCACGGTGTATCGTAAAGTTAATTCACGAAACACTTTTTTGCGCGCTGACAGCTGCCACCCCAAATCACTTATCAGAGGAATTCCCAAAGGTCAACTGATAAGATTAAAAAGGATCTGTACAAACAATGATGATTTTTTGGTTAAATCCCTTGATCTGATAGAGCGTTTTGGAGCTAGGGGATATTCGAAAAAGGACCTTGATAGAACCTTTAAGGAGGTACAATTGATGAATAGAACAACTCTTCTGGAAAGAAACAAAAAGGGTCAGGAAAAGGATTTTCATTCGCCTTATTTTATTGTCCAACACAATAATCAAGCCATGACTATCAAGAACATAGTCAAAAAACATTGGTCAGTGCTTGCAGCGGACCCAGTTTTACAATCAGTCTATGAGGAGGGCCCTAGATTTGTCTTTACAAAGGCAAGAACCATTGCCAATTAAGTTTCTGCTAGCATGTTTATTTCTGACACAACACCCACCAATACGTTACTCAAAGGTAGTTACAGTTGTTCTAAATGCAAAGCTTGTAAATTTATGAAACAATCTCGAGAATTTAGTTCATTCCAAACGGGAAATATTTTTCATGTGAAATCTTTTATCAATTGTGACACCACTTTTGTGGTACTGTATATTTGCTTAGCTGCGGGTGCGGGAAGCAATATGTAGGAAGTACAATTAGGTGGCTAAAGGTTTGGATCCTCGAGCACCTGCGTCTTATTGTTAAAATGGATATCAATCACCCAGTATCTCTTCACTTTACTAACTGTACCTTGGGTAATGTTAAAAATGTATCTTTTCAAGGTATAGAGCACATACGATCTCCAATTAGAGGAGGTAATAGACTAAATATCCTCAACAAAAGGGAGCTCTACTGGATCTTCACACTCCAGACACGTGCCCCTTGTGGTTTAAATTCAGATTGGGACATAGGACCCCTTCTTTTTGATACATAACCAATACTATCTTTATTATTATTTTTTCTAGCGTAGTTCTTGGATAGTGTCTGTTGCATTTTTTAGTAGTTTCAGGATGTCTGTGTTTTAGAGCATGCACAATTATATACCATCTGTTTATTATCTCATTGTCTAAATGATTGAGTTCATGTGATTGATACATTATGAGCTTGATTTTACAGTATAATCTATACAGATTGTTTATTAAGAATTCATTAAGTGTGTATATGCTCGTGGTCAGTTTTCATTCTCTTTTTCATTATGTGTTAGGCTATATGGATTTAGTATATAAAGTTTACATCTGTTTTTTTATTATTCTAAGAATACATTGCCTAATGCATCACCTTCGATTACTACGATAATCATAGTCAATATCAAAGGTTGTTTATATTTTTTTTAATGATTTGTTTATGTAAAATAGTTTGTTTATTTATAATTTTCCTAATAATTTTCCTATGTTCATTTTAGATTATTTTCTTATTCACATGATGTTTTTTTATCTCCTTTGATATTGTCCTCTTGGATTGTCAGGTATTTTAGATTTAATAAAGTTTTTTTTTTGTTGTTGTTTAAACTGGACTCTCAGACACGCTGACATCAGGGCGCCTCGTCACGTGACATGGAGACGTCCCGTCGATTGGCGTCATTAGCGTTCATACCCGGCTCCATTCAGGGGGAGTAGCGTGTGAAGTGTGTAAGCAACTATTGGCTTCTGGTTGCCTTCCTGCCTTTATGCCGCACCCCCCTGCTGTCGGACTTGATTACGCGACTGTGCGTGATGACGTGGAAATGACCTCGACACGTGACGCATGGTGAAGGATTGGCGATTGGTGTGCTGGGTCTCCTTTCAGGTATAAATAACACTCCAAGAGGGTAAGTAGTTATTCACCTTGATAAAGGACTAGAAATAGTCTGAAACGCGTTGGTGTGGTGGTTTTTTGGTCTCTGATCCAATAAACAAGCTTTATTTTATGGGAACGCATCCTTGAATTTTTCTTTTTGGCATTTCCAGTTTGGATTTGGTACTCCGTTTTTCTTTCTCTCCTACTCCATACATCCATCTACAGGCGGAGGCACAGTTAACCCGTGGGATCCTGGATCAATTGGACTCATTCCTCATCGTGGATTATCATTACCATGTGAGTCCTTTCCAAGTTACCCATATTTGGATTATTATTAGATGCCAATACTGGTCACCGGAAGGTGCTTTGCTATAATTATATCCTTACTGCTTTGCCTTGTGGGATTATAGTATACCAGTAGGCATCGTTTGGAACTACCTGACATATGTCTTTATTGGGTTAACTCCATTCACTAAGACTTTATCTATATCCAGTTTGCTGTTTTATTTTGAGCACTATACAACGTTTTTTTCTATTTGATCTAAATCAGGGCTGCACAACACGTGGCCCGCGGGCCACATGCGGCCTGCCTGGCCCCTCTGTGCGGCCCTCGATGAGATTAAAAAAAAAAAAAAAAAAACTTTGAAAAAAAAAAAACTTTGAAAAAAAAAAAACTTTGAAAATAAATAAATGGCGGCGATTCCCCACAGTCCCGGCGCGCATGCGCAGGGCCCGCTCCTTGCAAACCCCCCGCTCGCAACGTGGGACGGAGGGGGAAGTCACAGCCAGCTGAGCTCTTCTGTGGCCGCTCCCCCCCCCCTGATCTCAACGTGGATATGTGCAGGGGGGTGAGGTGAGGTGCATTGAGGTGAGGTGCAGGGATTTGAGGTGCAGGGGGGTGAGGTGCATTGAGGTGAGGTGCAGGGATTTGAGGTGCAGGGGGGTGAGTGGAGGTGCGGATGGGGTGATTGGAGGTGCAGGGGTGGGTCATGAGAGGTGCAGGGGGGTGAGGTGACATGGATGCTTGATGTGATGCGGAGGTGGGGGAGGTGATGTGCAGGAGGGGTGAGTGAGGTTGGGGGTGAGGGGCAGGGGTGATGGAGGTGCAGGGGTGATTGGAGGTGCAGGAGGGTGATTGGAGGTGCAGGGGGGGTGATGTGCAGGAGGGGGGAGGTGATGTGTAGGAGGGGTGATGTGAGGTGCAGGGGTGGTGAGGTGCAGGGATGATTGGAGGTGCGAAGGGGGATGGTGGGTGATGGAGGTGCAGGGGGGTGATTGGAGGTGCATGGGGTGTGATTGGGGTGATGGGGGGTGTTGGAGGTGGAGGGGGGTGATTGAGTGCAGGGGGTGAGGTGCAGAGTAGTGATGTGCAGGAGGGGGAGGTGATGTGCAGGAGGGGTGATGTGAGGTGCAGGGGGTAGGTGCAGGGGGTGAGGTGCAGGAGAGAGTGATGTGAGGTGCAAGGGGAGAGAGTGATGTGAGGTGGGGGGGGAGAGTGATGTGAGCTGCAGGGGGAGACTGATGTGAGGTGCAAGGGGAGGAGAGATGTGAGGGAGGTGCAGGGGGGAGAGTGATGTGAGGTGCAGGGGGGGGAGAGTGATGTGAGGTGCAAGGGGAGAAAGTGATGTGAGGTGCAGGGGGGGAGAGTGATGTGAGGTGCAGGGGGGGAGAGTGATGTGAGGTACAGGGGGGAGAGTGGTGTGAGGTGCAGGGGGGAGAAGATGTGAGGTGAGGGGGGTTGGGATGTGTGTGATGTGCAGGGGGTATTGTGTGTTTGATGTGGAGAGGGGAGTATATGTGTGTGGGTAAGGGGGAGATGGTGGTATGAGAGATAGATGGCGAGTATCGCAAAGGTTGATAGTGAGGGGTTCTGGGAGATATGAGGATGTGATGAGAGGTGCTGGAGGAGAGGATGATGATATGATGATTGTGATGGATGATGATGATGATGATGATGATGATGATGATGATGATGATGATGATAATTTTACCCGTGTAGCCCAATTTTTTTTTCCTTGGAGCAGTTTGGCCCTACTCGCTTTACGAGTTGTGCAGGCCTGATCTAAATGATTATGCACAGACCACTTTTCATCCATGCAAGTTATTGTGACACCCCCTGCCAGATAACTCATCGTCATATTTTGTAAGGGTATTGAATGTAAATACAAATGTGTCAATACTTATTTCGACATGTTTCCTTTGCTACAGTGGCGGCCACCTTTAACCTAAATCGGCTAGATCCGCGGCTCTCAGATAATCTCAGTCAGGTGCGGTTTTTTTTTGTCCTGAGTGAATTGCGTTATTTTAGTGCTCGTGATATTAGCATTTTATTCTCGCTGTCTGCAATACTGCAATGCCATGTAAAAACTCAGGGTGGCGTTTGCGAGCTGTTGTCTTGGAAGTCTAATACCTTCACGGATCAACCTGCGTCAGTACACAGTCTGTGTGTGCGCGCGCAGTAATTGTAAATTTGCATATTTAAAGTATACATGCATTTGCAGTGCTGTACTGTACAGTATGTCTCATTTGAAAATTGTTGAAATGCATAGGCGTGTACAGTACTGTAACAGTGTCACATTTCGGCATATACAGCGCTCTCCCCTTGCTCAGGATAATTAACTGCACTGCACGGTATTTCAACTTCTTATCTTCTCTACAATGCAGTACATCTCTCCCACACCATTCCTTTGAACGTGTTTCATGTTTCAATCACATTCCTGCTTGACAGCAGGTGATTACTGCGCATGCGCTTGTAACTTTGCCCACCACTGCTTGATTGAGTGAGTGACCAAATTTTTTTTATTTTTATTTTCTTCACAAGCCTGCAAAAACCATCTTGATACTGTATTACAATATTCAATCTGTGCTGTAGCTTTTGACTGCAACCCTGTGTGTTTGACTGCACATGGTTGATTTGTGTGCTTTTTACGTACTGTATTTGGGGGTGTAGGGATCATATTATTATGATGAACTGCCTTTTGAAATTAAAGTATGTCATTATCTTTGAACTTCATGCAGCTGTACCCTGTAGCCCCCTCCCCCACTAACATACACAAGGCTCGCTCAAGGATTTGAAACTCCACAGAGTAATTAATTTTCTGAAGCGTGACATTGTGTTCTTAATCCGTCCATAGCCGAGCGTCAATCACCTCACTGCGCCTGTGTGTAATCCTCTTTGAGATGGGAGCTAGCTCATTACTGCGCATGAGTCACCCAACCCCCCCCCCTCCACAGAGTCATTAATTTTCTGAAGCTAGTCATTGTGTTTTTAATCCGTCCCTAGCCGAGCGTCAATTACCTCACTGCGCCTGCGTGTAATCCTCTTTGAGATGGGAGCTAGCTGATAACTGTGCATGACCCCCCCCCCCCCACCACCACCCTTTGAGGCTTTGTTTATGGTAACGCTTTGGAAAATCCCTTCTCGAATTTGAAATGTAAATCTGATTTGCAGAGCATTGTGAGAATTGAGAGTTAAAAAAACATTAACTGATTCATGTTGTTTTGTCATTCATTCTTTTTTTTGGTGTACTGTAGGTGTGGGGGGGGTTGTCAATGATTATGATTAGCAGGAATGTAAATAAATATTTATTTTATTTTATCAGGAACAATAAAATACAAATATAAAAATAATCATGAATAATACATAATGCAGTCTTTATTAAGTTCTTCTGGCAGATTGAAATTGGATAAACATTTATAAAACATTTATAAAACAAGGATAAACATGAATAATGCACATTTATAATAATATTATTTAATAATATATCATTTATAATATATATAGTAATATCATTTTTTCCGTCATTATCTTCTTCCTCATTCTGTGTACAGTACAGTAGTTCATTGAGAGAGGAGACCTGCTGTACTTAAATAAAGGAGATGTTGTGTGTTTTAACTTGTATTAATAAAAAAATGTGTGTATTAACTATACACAAGACATGCACAATTCCAGTCCCCGAGGGCCGCAAACAGGCCCGGTTTTCAAAGGTTTCCCTTAAAACTGGGCCTGTTTGCTGCCCTCGAGGACTGTAGTGGTGCAGACCTGACTGACTGTTTTGAACACCATCCCACTGTAAATGTTTTGACTTGCCGTTCTTTAATAAAGGAGATGTTGCGTTTTGTATATTTTATGAATAAAGAAAAATTTTTTATAACATGTGACTGTAAACCATACTGACTGACTGTAAATGTTTTTACTTTCTGTAAATAAATGTTTTCACTAGCAGTAAAACATACACCTGTTGATGTTTTGAATTGCTGTGCACTTAAAATGTTTTTACATTGTACAGTATTTGTAAATAAATGTTTTTGTACTTACTCCAAAAATACAAGAACATGTTGATTTGTTTTAAATTGTTCCATTGGCTCCTTTGATACTGTACAAGATTATTAAAAAAAAATAGAAGACACATACTGTACTGGACTGTATGTACTTGTACTGTACAGAAGACACATACTGTATGTACTGTAATACGTGTAGAATAAATGCATACTTTTTATTTTTTCGGGTTTATTACACAGTATACTGTATATAAAAAAGTATTGTATACTGTACGGTCGGAAAACATCAGCATACTGTTTCAGGTATTCTATCCTAATCAATAAAAATGGCCACTAAACTGTAGACTCCGGTACATGGTTTTTTAAATCCGATTCAGCAATGTGCAGGCATTGTTACAGAATGCGATATTATCCATCGAAATCCCTCCATTAGCCGTTTTCTTTTCTGAGGAAAAACAAAAAGAAAAGTTTTACTGTAATGGTCAGTCCCCTAAAGAAGTTCCCAGTCAGTCCCACCAATAATTTTCTCGGGGGGCGTCTCCTGTTCACATGCGCATGCGCCTACCGTCGATGTAATGACACGCATATGCGTTTCAAGAAGGTTCCAATGCACATGCGCCTAGCGTTCCACCAATTGTCCAGTACTGTATCTGCAGTACAATACTGTAGAAGCCGCTCAGCCAATGATATTGCTTACAGGAGAATCGCTTGACTTTTGAATCGCACCGATATTGATATTTAAAAAAAAATGCAACATTATTCACCATAGAATTTTCCAATCAGCTGGCGCCGGCGCAGGGTCACTGCCAGTCCAGTATTCTTGATCATACACGTTGACAGTTGGCAGCGGGAATTCTACACCTGTAGTCAGCTGATGAGGCTGGAAATCGCTTAGGAACATGCAAGCTTGCTCCAAACTGCACGCGAAATCCGGCTTAGGCTGCAGGTGTCCATGCGTGGACAGACAGCGAGGGTTGTCACTGACGGTGGGACCATTTTTGGAAGCCGGTGATGTTGCTGGCGCATTGCTTGCCAGCGACTGTCGTTTCCTAGTTGGTTTTAACACGACCTTTCGCCTTTTGCCGTCTGCATGATCATAGATACAGGAAAAAGCCTGTGATACACACCAATACGCTCCAATAAATTCGGGATCAATACGATAAAAACATGGATCGCTACATAACCTTTTCCTTATTGCACGCTTCCACACATGAGGAGCTGGCAAAAATTTGTAAAAGTCATAGTTTTCGATAAAATACTGATAAATTTGAACAACTGTTGCCATCTTATCATCTGTTGCATTAATCGCGGCCCGTATCAAATACGCGTAAGTTCTGTCGGGTTTTTGGAAAACGGCTGCACTTGAACACTCATGGTGGCGGGTCTCTGGAGAATAACAGAAACTGGTCTTTGTCTTTCTTTAATATAAAAAGCCTAAATTGATACATTATTGTAACCTCTTCCTTCAGTCTCAAGGCCAATTTACAATAGCCCACTGTGGTATCTTTTTTAAATGAAACACCTGCAAGTCGACACATTACTGAAGCGCATGCGCATTACAATTCATGAATATCTGCCATCTGGCGGACACGTGAAGAATTGCAACCTATTAAATCTGAACCATTCTCAATAAACGCATGAACCACGCATCAACCGCGCATGACCCGCAGCTGAGAATGCAACATGAATGCGGCATGCACCCAGTGAAGTGCGTCGCATTCGGAAAAAAAAACAGGAAAAATGCGGTGATGTTATAGAATAAACAGGACCGTAGCAGTACATTATGCTGCTGGCTGTGAGAGCGGTGACATCACCAAGTCTGAAAGCACGAACACAGGCTGTCCTGCATAATTTGGCACACAAGTGGGGTTGCATGGATCGGAACAATATCTGTGTGTTTCTTTGGTTGTGTGTGTACATTGAAAGACGCTCAGCAACAGTGAAAGTTAAACTATTTTGAGTACACAAGCACCAAGCTTGGGAGACTGTATGCCCCCCATTTTGTGCACCAATGCATGAAATCACACACAAACACACACACACTCAACCCCAGGTGAAACTACTACTAGTGTAGTGCAAGTTCCAATCACCCATGCTTCTTCACAGTGAAGCGACAAAACAGACAGGAAAAGAAGGGTGGCTTGTGTCTGTGTGCAAAGAGAAGACCCGTGCACGGTGCAAGCATAGTGAAGCAGAAAGTACGTGCAGTTGCTGGGCTGCGCCGTACACTACAGTGCTGTAACAGGCGAGTAATACCTGTTCAAGTAATGTGCCTTTAATCTAGCAGTGTGGTGGTTAACTGCTGGTAGTCAATTAATAAACACCACCTGCCTGATTTAGATTGCTTACAAAAGCCTGTCTGTTGAGACAGGAAGTGACTCCTTAGCTCACGTGTGAGCTGAACTTTGGAGACAGAGCAGAGGTTCTTCAGTCTCCCAGGAGAGACTGACCAAGAGAACACAGATCTCTGGAGCTGACCATGTCTTGAGCTCTGCCAGAAGACACAGCAGAGCTGCTTCCAAGACACAGGGGAAACTTCTAAACCTGAATGCTGACAAACCCTGAAGAAAATGTAGCAACCAGGGACAGAGAAAATTTTCCCTCCAAACTACAAGGAACAGATAAGACTTTTATTACTAGACTTTTTATATCTGTTAATTTCATGCTATGTGTTTGGGGGATGGGAGACATGCTTAACTAAGGGAGTTGTGACTTGCATGGTATGTCACTAGAAATACTCCCAAATGAATAGAAGCTTTGTTTACCCCTTGTTTGGATGGTTTCCTGATGTTGAGGAAACAGGCACAATAAAAAGCCTTCTTTAATTTCACAATAATCAGTCTCTCTTGCATACCTCCGTGAACGTCCGTCTACATATGGTGTCCGAAGTGGGACGAGAGTTCGTCTTTGAAGTTAGAAAGGACCGGAGATTTTTTCTGTGAATTTTTTTTAATGCTTTTTGCCTACAAACAGTCTGAGCAACTTAAAAAAAAAAAAAAAACTCTCAGGCAGCAGAGACCAGAGTTAAAGTGATACACACCACTGAAACTTACACTGCACTGAAACTTACAAAACCACAGATGGACTCTTTTCCCCAATCCCAAGATGAGGAAGATATCTCTTGCGGGGAACCCGAACCGAGTCACATCCACAAAATACCCCAAGAATGGTGGGGGTGCCTGAACTCGGCACGAATAGAAAAGACCGCCCTCTATGGTGACGAATATGGTCTACAAGAGAAAGAGCGGGAGCAGCAGATCACCCAATATTTCTGTTAGCTAAAGCAACTGCAAGAAAAGCCTGATGTATATAATGAAGCTGCTAAAGTATCAAATAAAGAAGGAGACCCCAGTGTTCCTGATGGGACGGAGTCATCCAAAACAAAAAAGCGAAAAAGAAAAGCGGTTCTTCACTTACCGTGGAAGGAACAGACACGTCCGCAGATCCTGTGGAGGAAAAGGGGGACCGAGTTGCCCTGCAGCCTAGAGAAAATGGAGAATTCGTCCCGCGGATAACCGAATATCCAGAGGGCCTAAGGCAGAAATCGTGTACCCCAATGAAGTGTCTGTCCGGTGCCAACAGTGAGGAACCCTCAACAAGTCCCAGGGAAGTGGAGCCGGAACCAGTGAGTGACGATCCCTTGACCAGCCCTGAAGATGCCCTGAAAATTGCCAGGCATGACTGTGATCTACTTCAAGAACAATTGAATCTTGAGAGAGCAGATAATGCTGAGTTAGAGATGATGGTGCTCGCAATGTACTCTGAATCTGGGACAGAATTGGACGATCTCAAGACTGAGCTAGATACTGCAAATGCTACTATTTCCGCCATGGATAAAAAGCAGAGCCAATCTGATAAAATGTTGGCTACGCTAAAGCGGAAGTATGAGGAGGCACTGAAGCAGGTGACAGTCTTCCAGCAAGAGGTTCACACTCTTTGCATAGAGCTGAATGCCTCACAACAGGAGGTCAACAGTGTCCGGATAGAGGTGGACGTATCTCAGAAAGAGGTTCAGACACTCCACAGAGCACTGGATGCCTCACATCATGAGACCAACAGCTGCCGCACCGACCTGGAAGTTTCCAGAAAGGAACTACACAGTCTCACTGAGGAGCTGGACATTTCTAAAGAAACAATTGACAATCTTAATACAAATCTCCAAGTCTCCCAGAAGGAGCTTCAGACCCTCAACCTAGAGAAGGATGTCTCACGCCAGGAGACTGTCAGTCTCACGCCAGGAGACTGTCAGTCTCAAAACAGATGTGCATAAATGGAAGGAGGACTGCAAAGAGGCCCTGAATAGTACAGAGACTGAAAAAGGAGAACATTTAAGATTACAAAGAGAAAACGTAAAATTCAAAGAAGAAAATTTTAATTTGACAAACGACGTCATGGAAAAAAATGAAAAGCTGCACAAGCTTAAAGAAATAAATAGACTTTTGGAAGGTGAGAAGTTTGATGCAGAGCACCGACTGCAGAACCAACTGCAAGGTCTGCGTACGCACCTCGAGAAGGCAGAGGAGAAGCAGCGAACTCTGCAGGATGACAATCTGCAGGCTGTTAAAGAAATTCAAGTGCAGCAGGAATGTCTGATGACCCAGTATGTCCCCACAAAGCAGCATGAGAAACTGAAGGCTACCCTGAGCATCACCAAAGCAACGCTAAAAGCCAAACTTAGAACCCAGGGGACGCGGCACAAGAGGGAGCACAAGAAGGTCCAGAAACTGAAACAAGTAACTGTGGCCCAAGCAAAGAACTTCATAGTGCTTCACAATGCAATAAAAATGTGGAAGCAAGCTCAGAGAAAGCAAAGCATGCAGATAAATTCCCTGAGAAGAGACTTGCAAGACGCACTCAAAAAACAGGGATCTTTCGCGGATGAGATTACAGTCCTACAAGGACAAGTATTGACCCTGACTATGTGTCAGTATCCCACAGCCTCAAATACCCATGAAGATAAGGGTACAGTGAGAGCTGGGAATACCGCTCATCTGAAAGACAAGGTTGCAAAATTTGAACCACCTAAACAAGCACTAGCAAAACCTTCAGCCACCCAGCAGGCAACAAAAGAAGGTACACATGCTGAATTAAAACCAGAAGAATCCTTAGCTGATGAAGCTGACAAGATGGGACATTCTCTGGAAGTGGGTGTGGAATTGCAAATTAATCTCAAAGGGGCTGAACTAGCAACCCCATTGAGTGGGAAAAGGCCAGAGAGATAGCTTCAAGAGCGGAAAACTCAAAGGGCTGTTTTTAAACGCTCTGCAACTGCTGCCATACAGTATGCCTACAATAAGACGAGCACCCGACGCGAGGGAAATCTCATGACTGTGCACGTAGAAAAAAGACTATGCTTGGAAAAAGTCCTCCTCGAGCGACTGAGGGGAGCTGATCTCAAACACCTTCAAGAGGAGACACGAATAAACTGGAGAAAGGGCTCCAATCCCAGCAGGACTGAGGGTTCTCTTCCTCCATCCACTCTCATTCAAGTCACAGAGATATCTAGAATGAGAGTGGAAGGATGGGCTTTGGCCGTGGCAAGCCCTAGCTTCCAACAAACAGGGGAGGTATGTAACAGGGGAGAAATCCCTGTTCAAGTAATGTGCCTTTAATCTAGCAGTGTGGTGGTTAACTGCTGGTAGTCAATTAATAAACACCACCTGCCTGATTTAGATTGCTTACAAAAACCTGTCTGTTGAGACAGGAAATGACTCCTTAGCTCACGTGTGAGCTGAACTTTGGAGACAGAGCAGAGGTTCAGGAGAGACTGACCAAGAGAACACAGATCTCTGGAGCTGACCATGTCTTGAGCTCTGCCAGAAGACACAGCAGAGCTGCTTCCAAGACACAGGGGAAACTTCTAAACCTGAATGCTGACAAACCCTGAAGAAAAGGTAGCAACCAGGGACAGAGAAGATTTTCCCTCCAAACTACAAGGAACAGATAAGACTTTTATTACAAGACTTTTTATATCTGTTCATTTCATGCTATGTGTTTGGGGCTGGGAGACATGCTTAACTAAGGGAGTTGTGACTTGCATGGTATTTCACTAGAAATACTCCCAAATGAATAGAAGCTTTGTTTACCCCTTGATTGGATGGTTTCCTGATGTTGAGGAAACAGGCGCAATAAAAAGCCTTCTTTAATTTCACAATTATCAGTCTCTCTTGCATACCTCCGTGAACATCCGTCTACAAGTGCCCACTCACGTTTCATGGCAGAGCCAGCGACAACACCAAAACTAATGTTTACATACACATTTTGCGCAAATATGGGTAACATATAATATTAAAAACTAATGAATGCTGGTGTTTGTCCTACTTTAGATGCACATTTATGATAAACTATGTTGAAATAAATTTAAAAAAAGCAAGTTGACGCAATAATCTTTTTCAATAACTAAGAGTTTGTGAGTATTTAATGTTCAACATGAAATACGAATATTAGTGGAGTCAATATATTCATTTTATACGAAATTAATGAATGTTTGTATTTATGACACTTTTACATTCATAGCGACCTTAGATAGTAGCAACGTATCGTATTTTGAAATGCTAATTTGTGAGGCATAACTTCACACACCCTTTGTGTCTCTTTGTGACATTTCTATGAGTGCAACATCATATGGGGCAAGTTGCTATTAATAAGTATTCCGATATCACCAAGATGTGCATGTGATCTATATTCATACATCTGTTTGTTGTTCCCTAAAAATGAACACATTCTATAATAAGAACATTATAGCCTCACCTTGCAGTAGTGATGATGACACAGAAGATTCAGGTGTTGACACCTCTTCTTGTCTCGTGTAACACACAGGGGACACTATATGAAGAAACAAAAACATTTATTTGACAATTACACATTTGTTAATGAGAGTAGCTGAACTGAGAGTAGTTAAGAATAAAATTGCTATCATTATATTTTTCAAATTTTTAATGAGTAGCATCTGTATATGCTACATGTTCCACTTATTAAACTAATGCACCTAAAGGAAATAAACTGTCAATGTAAGTACATAAGATTTGTGAATTCATCTAATTAAGAAGGATTATTTTAAAGTAATTGATAACATACAACATCACAACAATTGTTCATGGACAGTATGTAAATATACTAAAAATTGTAATCTAATACACAAGATGACAATACAATTTTTGTACTGTCACATTATACAGTATACAACATTTGTATAAAGAACATGAAATCATATGAAATTAGTGACCTGCAGGAAATGTTTCTTTGTAGACACCGATATCCCTATCAACCAGGCAAACCAGAAATAAGGACTGGCAACAATTTGTCACGCAACTGCTCCTCCAACCTTGTTAATATTACAGATGAGGCCAGAGGTCCACCTCCAGTGCCGGAAGCATGTCTCCGGCCAAATTGAAAATTTTCCTTTAAATTTCTTCGAATATCGTCAAAGCGTTTGCGACAATTTTTGTGTGTCCGGACCTGATTGCCACAGGCGGACACTGATACTCAAATATTCTCCCATAATTGATGTCTGATCGTGGAACTGGTCCTGCCTTTAAATATAATAAAGTAATGGACTACTATTAATTATCTTCTTTCGTAAGTAATCTAAAATGTGTGCTGTATTTAACAAATTTTATAACATGCTCTTTTATCTGACATGTGTGCCACACGAACTAAACTACAAATGGGTATACATCGAAAGATATACAGAATTGTGAATATGTAGAATGATAGGCAAAAGTTGTAACAATACGGACATATTTGAAAACAATGCTCTATGACAGGCCTGCACAGCTCCAGGCCTCTAACTCCGCAAACAGGGCAGGTTTTTTGGATATCCATACTTTTGCACAGCTGCCTCAATTAATGTATCAGTCATACTGAGCCACTAATTAAGGTATCTGTGCTGAACTGGTAATATCCTGAAATGCTGGCCTGTTTGCGGCCCTAGAGGACAGGAGTTGTGCAGGCCTGCTCTATGATTAGATAATGGTGATTGTTGTAATTACACTGTAAGAGGGGTTAAGGCTGCACTCCACAAAAAAGAGAAAGATGCATACAATTTACCGGTGCTGCTGGTTCAAGGAAGTACCTGCCATAAACTCCAAAGTACACTGAGGAAAAGAAGGGATCCAGCGCTCCACGGATTTCTGAATAAGAAAGATTTATTGTGGCACAATAAATCTTTCTTATTCAGAAATCCGTGGAGCGCTGGATCCCTTCTTTTCCTCGTTGTTGTAATCAAGCATGCATGTGCGGAATTGGAGCAGCATACAATGTGTAATTTTGACTGTCTTTGGTTTCAGACAATCAGCGTTATGAACAACAGACAGGACAGGGGATTGGTCAAGAACTGGCAGGCACCAGTTGACTCCTCCCCTCCATAGATGCCAGATTTGCATTGCACATTATTTTGAATTGTGGGTGGGGTAGGGTGGGGTGGGGGGAGGGGGGTTATGATAAGGGTTACAACTCCATTTTGGTTTTGATGGCTGCTGTATGTGTTTCATATTGTTGTATGTGTGTGTACCACCATTTTGTGTGTGTATAGCGACTGTGTTGTGTTTGTACACAGAGGGAGCGGAACTGTATGGATATAGATATATGCAGTGTATGCGTCAATTGATGTGGTTTCATGTATGTACCATTTGTTGGTCAGAAAATACATATACCTACTGCTGCGGCACAGTTTATTCGAGCATTTGCCCGTTCTGTGCCGCAGCAGTAGCCTGGCGCGTGCCCGAGTGTGACGGGCGCGCGCCGAAGCAGCGGAAGAGCGCCCTCCGATCGGGGCGCTCTCCCTACCGCTGCCGGGTCCGCCGGGTCCCCCGGAACCCCCTGCCGCTGTCTACAATAGTAATAAACAACGACGATTAAGACATTACTGATCAATAATGTTGTTAATGTGTTAAAGTCCCTCTACTTCGCATCCGGCCGTCAACTCTTCCAGCAAGGACATTATTAATGAATATACATATCATACATTATTTGCTCAAATCACATACTCATTATTAACACAAATTGATAACGTGTTTAGATAGATAATATACTAAAATATATTACATGCATTCTATATTGAAATACATTAGGCACATTATTTACATACATAACATTCATTAGATACTTACATAGATGGCATTTCTTCCATTGTGACATGGATTAGATTTCTTATATCAGCTATATTCAAATTAATTTAGGATCAATCATAGGAGTACAATTTGGGAGATACTCAATGAAAAGATGTTCTTACCTAATAAATGACAATACAGCTGATCATAGTTGGCCACAATGCCCTTCACAAGGGCTCTATTTTCATCCGAATGAAAGCGTCGATTTCGGGTACCGTTTTTTTTTCTCTGAGCACGTGCAACCTTTGCACGTGGCTGCTGCTGACTGGACTCCCCTTCTTCCAATGGAAGAGTCTGGAGGGGCAATGCACCATCAGACAACCCACCACTACCACGCACCCCACCGCCCCAGACACCCCACCACCACCAGACACCCCACCACCACCACTCCCCTGACTCACATATTCACTCACACGCCTAATCACGTGACCAGGACTCAACCCAGCATCACTCCCCTCTCTCCCACGCCTACTCACATGACCAGCACTCACCCCGGCATCACTCTCCTGACTCCCACGCCTACTCACATGACCAGCACTCACCCCAGCATCACTCCCCTCTCTCCCACACCTACTCACGCGACCAGCACTCACCCCAGCATCACTCCTCTCTCTCCCACGCCTACTCACATGACCAGCACTCACCACAGCATCACTCCCCTCTCTCCCACACCTACTCACACGACCAGCACTCACCCCAGCATCACTCCTCTGACTCCCACGTCTCACGTCCATACCTCTAGGTCACAGGCACCACAAAAAGAAATTAAACTTCAAGCTCACTAAACACTTTCAAACAGACAATAACAAAAAGTTGTAAAGAAAATATAACAGCACAAAACAAATCAATCAACAAGTATATCAATCTTTCTTTGTCAAAATGCACAGCTCTGTCCGTCACTCCCTCTCTCTCTCTCCCAACAACACAGAGAAAGAATATAAACAAATGTAACCTTAAAATAGGCCGCTCAATCACGCCATTGGTTGTCTACTCGCGCGATTCAGAAAGAACGACATTGGCGGTGCGTGCACGGCATTGGTGGTGCGTTCACGCCATTTCAACATTCATGCCAAGCTTTTCGCCATCTTGGCAAATGGTGGTGGCGCATTGATTCACCAGGGATTCGGCCATTCCTGCATACAGCGAGTGTAACACGCCAAAAACATGGCGAATTCAAACCCTGGCGAATGCAATTTACCGCCGCTTACTGCATAGACCCCTTTGCTCTATATGCCAACATCAAGGTCATTAATAAACAAGTTAAAAAGCAGGGGTCCCAGTACTGATCCCTGAGGTACTCCACTCACAACTTTACCCCAACAAGAAAAAGTTCCATTTATGACAACCCTCTGTTGTCTAACCTTCAACCAGTTTTCAATCCAGGTGCTTCTATTTTTACCGGGTGTCCAATATGCTTTATTTTGTAAACTAACCCTGTGTGGAACCGTATCAAAAGCCTTTGCAAAATCTAAGTAGACCACATCAACTGCATTGCCCTGGTCTAAATTCCTACTTACCTCCTCAAAGAAACAAATACCCCCCCCCTCACCCCCCCCCAATATAAAACCAATGCTGGCCAAATGGAAAACCTTAGTAATGCGGCTGTTGGATTTTCTTTTGACTACTAGTAATTTTTAGTTTAATATTGCCCTCATCTTTCTCAATTACACAATGCTCCCTATTCGATATGCAGTGGCGCCATCTCCTCTTTGTCAGGGAAATTTTAAAAATAATCATTAGAATGGCACTTGAAGCTTAATCCCCAGACCTGTCAACTGTAACTGGTTTTATGGGAGTCTCGCTGATTTGGGTCAGACTCACTTATTTCTGTCATAAATGCTCCCACAGATATCAATTAAGTCTCACTGATAAAAATCCTAATTTGACATACAAAATAAAAAACTGTTTCGCCAATAGACTTCTCTGAATCCCCCATACTTTACATAGTACTTTACTTTACATTTAATTTTCTTTTACTTTTTTTGCATGTGTGTGTTATGTGTGTGTGTGGGGGGGGGGTGGGGGTGGTAATGTGTGTGTGGAGGGAGGGTATTACATGTGTGTTCTGGGGAGGGTACTATGTGTGGCGGGAGAGAGGTGTGGGCTGGGAGAGGAGTGAGAAATAGATATGGGGGGTCTCGCATGTCACCAACTCTGGGGGTGGGTGGGCTGTGGAGGGAGCCCAGTGGAAACTGTAGTCCTTAGCCCTGAGGAAGCTATTTGTGGCCCTGGACCTATTTTTCCTATAAATTGAGTATTCCTGAATGGCAATAGTTGCATCAGGAATTTTAGAAGTTAGCAATATTTGTGAAAATTATAGTCTTCATGACCTAAATGTTAGCAATCAATTAGTAATGTTTCTCTGTATTCATTTAAGAAATTCTAATATGTTCATCCACATGTGCAGTGTTACTGCCTTCATGTATTTTTCCTGCAATGTATGGTTAATTGGAGCAGTTACCCTTTGGGATTTCAGAGCCCAACTAACAATAATGGGAATGATGTAGGGAGATCTATTTGAATGCTTTTTTGCTGTATGTATGATCTTTAGCCAAAAAGAAAATAGTAAGAAGACGGGACACTTGAAAGAGAAGAGAAGACTGAGGTATGAGGGATTAATAATGACAGACAAAGGTAGGCAATCAGGCTGTGTTACCCTACACAGCAATGCAATGTGCTGTCACTGTGCCACCAGGCTGGATACCATTAAGTCTAGAGTTTTTTCTGTGTCTTTGTCTTGGCTCCAAGTAAACTTGTTTAGTCTGCATAGCTATGAGATTACGCCCTTGCTTTTTGTCACAGACCATTATTCTATTTTTAATGTTGGCCTTCTTGCTCTTACACACTCTAAATAGGGCAAATGTTGACATGAAAGGTAGAACCTGAAATAAAGGGGCAGGTAAAGTGCTGTAACTCAGAAAAACAATGTTCAACAATAAAACCAGATATTATATTGATCCCAGAGGGTGAATTGAGGTGGTTCTTGCTGTGCTCTCAGATTTCTACTGAATTACAGGTAGTGTCTGAAAGCATTTACCCATGAAAAATCCATCACCAACAGAACAGGGATGGGCAGACTGTTGGGATTAAGTGAAACTGCTGGGGGTGAGGAACAGTGAAGTTTTGGCAAAGATAGTTTATACTGGCACAGTATATTATCCTTACCTTTAAGCATAAATATCACATAAAAAATAAAAAAATTAAGTTGCAAATTTTTAATTGCAAAAAGATGTATGAGTCAAACAGTAATGTCCTGCGATAAGTATTTTTTTTTTACTTTAGTACTGCAAATTATTATCACCTGCTTCAGGGTGTGTTAGCAGTGCCTAATATATCAGAGGCCAAATGTTGACTTCTAAATAATAATGTACGAATATGGATAATTTACATTTTTGACAGCGTAATCTGTTATTTAGTGTGTGAGCATTTGAGTGCATTTGTTACGTGTCATACATACCTATTAGAAAGCAAATACGATATAATTAATCTAAAATGTATGTAACCTCATATCTTACTATATGTACTGTATACAGAACAGAAAAGAATGGTGTTAAGCAAATGGTATACTGTACATGGTTTGCTATAAAGCTATGGACTGGTATCTTCATTTTCTGTAGAAAACAATGTGGGTGTGAATCATGATAGATCATACAGGAGATACAGTATGGTTATTGCGCATGTATTTTAATAAACTGAGATAGTGTATAGTACTTTTTGAGTGGGCACTTCAGGATACTGTAACTGTCAACATGTTAGCCCATTTCAGTAGATATAAGAAACTATGGCTAATTTATATTGCCAATAAATACTGTAATCAAATTGCACTAAAAAACATTGGGTTTATTTATTAAACTACGATAGGGTTGATAGGAGTAATATTGCACGGAAACAATCATTGAAGTGTCCGCTGCACAACTTTTGCAGTTTAATGAATAACCATTGAGTTAATTGCTTGCTACTATCAAACGGTAAATGCAGTTGCACATATTTGTAAATACAGACGCAGCAACGAGTATCCAAACACTTGCAGTTGAAAATCTGGGGAAATCTCCCACTAATGCTGCAACATTTCTGTGACATTTCTGCAAACAGACTAATGGCCCATGGGATTAACACGGCAAGGGTCCTTTGCAGTCTCATTCAGTTTGAATGGGACTGCCAAGGACCTCCGTTGTGTTAATTCTATGGGCCATTAGTCTATCTGCAGAAATGTCACAGAAATGTTGCAGCATTACTGGGAGATTGCCCCAGATTTTCCCAGGCAAGTGTTCGGATACTTGTGGCTGCATCAGTAAGAAAGTCCTGGTTCTTGCACTTCCTGCATTCTCAAAAATAAAGCCAGACACTCTGAAGACCATGCCTGCACAAAGCAATTGACAAGTTAAATTATCACACTCTAACTCTAGCGAGCTGGATTTTGGGTCTGTTCCATAATGAGAGAAAATTATTCTATTGTAAAAAGTTATGTACTTAACGTTACCCCCTAAATGATTTCTTTTTTTTAAAGTTTACGTGAACTGGGAGTCCCATAAAGAGGATCTGTGGTTCCCTGGCCTCTTACCACTCATATACAAGATATTTGTGCATTTTGTGTGCCATTTTGACACAAAAAACTACAAATATGGCCACAGGATTCCAAAAAGAAAGTTGCAATGTCATCCCCTTATGATGTCACTTTCAATTCCCTACTGGAGCACCGTGGCCATTTTGTGTCCATGACTACTGGGCAAGCATTCTTGCTCCCTGTTCAGGTAAGACTTTAAACAAACTGAAAAGAATAATTGAGCAGCACTGAGTGCTGGTTTAACTTTGGCTTTTGTTTATCAAGTATGACTTGCTATCCCCCTAATTTTCCACCCACGGGTGTGCTCATTGTCTGGCAGTACAGTATGTTTAGATATAAGCCAGAAGAAGAATTTAAAAAGTATGCTTCATACAGATTGGGTTATCTTCCCTCCACACAAAAATGTTAATGAAGCGTTATTACTGTAAAATACATGTCATTTTTTCAGCAAAGTTTGCACAGACTTTTACAGTCATGGTCTAATTCATAATTTGCAATGGCAAGAATGAATCAAGAACTTATTTAGTATGCATTCCATGTAAGAAATGTATTTTTTAATACCAGTCACAAATGTTAGATTTGTAATATTTATGTGATAGTTAGCCAATCAGTAAAATAATACTTTGCAATGCAATGCATTATTGTCTGCTCTCTCCCTTTCCCAGAAGGTGTTAAAGGTACATGTAAAAGTACTACAGTAGGTCTAAAGGTATATTTTTTATGGAAAAAAATATTTTGAATACAGTTTAACAATGTATAGATGTTGCAACCATTATTCAATCCACTGAAATGTTTTGGCAGAAAATCCATAACTCATTTGGAGCGGCTCTATTAAAAAATGGCAAACAATGTGTTCCAAAAGTAATCAGGAAAATTGCGTTATCCATGACCTAATGCATGGGAGCGCAATCTTTTCCCACTGCACCCCCCTGCTGGCTTTCCCCCTATCCTTGCCCCCACCCTCCTTCCCTCTTACCTACACTGGCGGCCGCCTTTATCCTAGTGCGGCCGTAGCGGCGCAACTCTGATAACCGTGGGCACATGCAGTATGTTTTTTTTTTCCGGAGTATATTGCGGTATTTTAGCGCTCGTAATATTAGCATTTTATTAGCGCTGTCTGCAATACTGCAATACCGTCTAAAAACACAGGGGGGCGTTCGCGAGCTGTTGTCTTCAAAGTCTAATACTTTAGCAGTTCAACCTACGTCAGTACACAGTCTGCGTGTGCGTGAGCAGTAATTGTAAATTTGCATATTTATACATGGATGTGCAGTGCTGTATGTCTCATTTGAAAATTGTTGAAACGCATAGGCGTGTACTGTAGCAGTATCACATTTCGGCATATACAGCGCTCTCCCCTCGCTCGCCCCCGCACACACAGGATAATTTACTGCACTGCAGTATTTCAACTTCTTATCTTATCTACAGTACAGTACTCCTCTCTCACACCATTCCTTTGAATGTGTGTCTTTCTGATTTCAATCACATTCCTGCTTGATAGCTGATGATTACTGCGCATGCGTCTGTAACTTCGTCACTGCTTGCTTGCGAAGTTCAAGAGTGAGTGACCAAAAAATATATATATTTTTTTTTCTCCTCATTTTTTATTTTTATTTTCTCCAGAAGCCTGCCTAAACCATCTTGATATTACGATATTCAATCTGTGCTGTAGCTTTTTGACTGCAACACTGTGCGTTTGACTGCACATGGTTGATTTGTGTGCTTTTTATATATCTGGGGGTGTAGGGATCAAATTATTATGATGACTTGCCTTTTGAAAATATGCAATTTCTTTGAACTGCAGTACAGCTAATCCTTCATGCAGCTGTACCCTGTACCCCCCTCCCCCACACACACACACAAGGCTCGCTCAAGTATTTGAACCTCTTATTGACAGACACCTCTCCAGAACCATTCCGTTTCTAAAGCTTGTCATTGTGTTTTTAATTGTCCGTCCCTAGCCGAGCATCACCTCTCTGTGCCTGCGTGCCTAATTATCCTATTGTTGGCTTTGAGTCACCTCTCTGTAATCTTCTTTGGGAAGGGAGCTAGCTGATGATTACTGTGCATGACTCACCCATCCAACCCCCCAACCCTTTGAGGCTTTGTTTACGGTAACGCTTGCGATAATCCCTTCTCGAATTTGATATGTAAATCTGATTTGCACAGCACTGTGAAATTGAGAGTTAAAAAAAACATTATCTGATTCATGTTGTTGATGCAGTAAATTACCACTTTTTGTCATTTTTTCATTTTCTTTGGTATAGGTGTGGGGGGGGGGTGTCAATGATTATGATTATCATGAATGTAAAGAAATATTTATTTTATTTTATCAGGAATAAAAAATACAAATATACAAATAATCATGAATAATACAAAATGCAGACTTTAGTCAGTTCTTCTGTCAGATGAAATTGAGGTCCGGTGGATAATCATGAATAATGCACATTGATAATAATATTAATTAATAATATAAAATATATAATAATATATATATATAATAATATAATTTTTCCGTCTTTATCTTCTTCCTCATCCTGTGTACAGTTCAGTAGTTCATTGAGAGAGGAGAGGTTTTGTGTTCATCATGGCTGCAGTTTAGATACACTTAACTGTACAATCAGTTTACAAACTTTACACGATACCCCCCCTCTCCCCCAGTCCAACCTTTTTTTCTGAAAAGACAAGAAAACAAAAAATGAGTGCAGTTATGTGCATACTGTATTATGGCATTGTGTGCTGTATAGTACTGTTAAACTAGTCTATACTGGAACTACTGTATATTGTGACCACTGTTAAATACTTTGCAACCAGTTGGCTGGTGCTGCTCTCTCAGGAAAGAAAAAATTGAGCAGTTACAGTAGGTGCATATTATGGCATTGTGTACTGTATAGCTACTCCATATTTGACAACAGTATGCAGTTAGTACTGTCAAACTAGTCTATACTGGAACTACTGTATACTGTGACTACAGGCATACCCCGCTTTAAGGACACTCACTTTAAGTACACTCGCGAGTAAGGACATAGTGCCCAATAGGCAAATGGCAGCTCACGCATGCACCTGTCAGCACGTCCTGGACAGCAATACCGGCTCCCTACCTGTACTGAAGCTGTGCGCAAGCGGGGAGACTATAGAGCCTGTTTCAAAGGCGTTATTTACATCAGTTATGCACATATATGACGATTGCAGAACAGTACATGCATCGATAAGTGGGAAAAAGTAGTGCTTCACTTTAAGTACATTTTCGCTTTACATACATGCTCCGGTCCCATTGCGTACGTTAATGCGGGGTATGCCTGAACTGTTAAATACTTTGTAACCAGGTGGCTAGTGCTGCTCTCTCAGGGGGAAAAAAATCTGTGCCATACTTACCTGTATCATACTGTACTTACAATACTACAGTACAGTACTATTCCATACTACCTTCCTGATGCTTGCCCATTACGCGCGATCACAATGGGCAACATAGTCGCAATATGGTCAATATATTTATTGCATCATTCCATGGTGAGTACATCGTTCCAAAAACTCATTATGCCTTGCGCCAACTCATCCTTTTTGGAGGGTTTCACGACTTTTCAGATATGGTCCTTCAGCTGATGCCAGACTATTTCGATAGGATTGAAGTCTGACGATCTGTCATTGGAGGAGGGGGAAAAAAAAGACAATTACTGCTGCGACACACTTTATTTGAGCAAATGCCCAGTTTGTACCTGGCAGATACCTGGAATCCGCCGCTGCTCACCTCTTGCATGCTGCGTTGCGTTTGCCTTCCCAGCTACGGTTCATGCCTGGCTGACAGGCGGCTGATGTGTTAAATGATAATGATCAGGATTTACTAGGCTGCAATGCTTCGCGTGTCCACCAGATGGCATAAACTCCTGACTTGTAAAGCGCCGAATCAGTAATGTGTGGGCTTGCAGTTGTTTCGTTTAAAAAATATACTGTACCATAGTGTGCCATTGTACAGTAACTTGGCCTTGGCCTTGAGACTGAAGGAAGAGTTGCAAAAATGTATCAATTTAGGCTTTACATATTAAATAAAGACAAAGACCTGTTTCAGTTACACTATTCTCCAGAGACCCACCATGAGTGTTCAAGTGCAGCCCGTGTTCCAAAAACCTGACAGAAGTTATGCTTATTTGATATGGGCCGCTATTAATGCAACAGAGGATAAGATGGCAACAGTTGTTCAAATTTATCAGTATTTTATCAAAAACTATGACTTTTACAAATTTTCGCCAACTCCTCATTTGTGGAAGTGTGCAATAAGGAAAAGGTTATGTAGTGACCCCTGTTTTCACCGTATTGAGCCCCAATTTGTTGGAGGGTATTGGTGTGTGTCACAGGGTTTTTCCCGTATCTATGATCATGGAGGCGGCAAAAGGCGAAGGGTCGTGTTAAAACAAACTAAGAAGCGACAGTCCCTGCCAAGCAATGCACCAGCACCAGCACCAGCACCGGCTTCCAATGACGGTCCCACTGTCAGTGACAACCCTGAGACAGAGTCGGATTTCGCGGCCAGTTTTGATGAAGCTTGCATGTACCTAAGCGATTTCCCGCCTCACCTGCTGACTACAGGTGGGCTAGTCCCGCTGCAAACTATCGACGTGGGTGATGAAGAAAGCTGTACTGGCAGTGGACCGGCGCCGACGCAAGCTGAATGGGAAATAGTATGGTGAGTACTGTACTGTTGCCGTATTATTTTGGTGGGGCTGGCTGGGTACTTCTTTATGGGGCTGACCATTACTTTACATTAAAACTTTTCATTTTGTTTTTCCTCAGAAAAGAAAACGGCTAATGGGGGGATTTCGATGGATAATATTGTGCTGTATGCTGATGTTTTCCGGCCGAACAGTATACTGTGTAATAAACCCGAATAAATAAAACTATGCATTTATTCTACAGTACATGTTCAGTAAATTACTGCACATACTGGGGGCGAGATGTGTTTGCAGCAGAGAGAGATCCACATTTTTATTGATAGTGTACATGTGCAGGGGGTCTCGGGAGCTGAACCGCACTGGTTTCAGGTCGGTGGACCCCCTGCTCCCCGAGATACAGGCCCCTTTAGGGGGTGCCAGTATCCCTCTGCATTTAAAGGGCCCGATCACGTGAGCGCGACCAGTAAACCAAGCAGAGCAGAGGGATACTGGCACCCCCTAAAGGGGCCTGTATCTCGGGGAGCATAGTGTAGATGTGCAGAGGGTCTCCGGAGCTGAACCGCACTGGTTTTAGGTCTGGGGACCCCCTGCTCCCCGAGATACAGGCCCCTTTATGAGGTGTATTTATTAATAGTGCTGCTGCTGCTGCTGCTGCTGCTGCTGCTGCTGCTGCTGTGTGTGAATTTTTTTTATTGTGGGTAGTGGGGGTGGGTGGGGGGGGGCCAAGAAAGAAGATCAGGGCGTGGCCGCAGACGGGGAGAAGACCCCGCCCCGCCCCGCTGGAAGGAGATAGAAGAAAGAAGAACACAGATGAAGATGGATTACAGATAGAAGACCCGTGGATTGATTTGGATTTTTAGTTTAATGTTTATTATTTTCTGGTTTATTATTTTATGGGTTCCTGATCGTGGATTGGTTCGTGAGTAAGCTGCGCAACGGGAATCGGTGGGGGCAAGTAATGGTAAGTGAACTACAGTAAAGAAATGTATTTTATTTAACTTGTTAATTTTTTCAAAAGGTTTTTTAACATGTGTATTTTTTTTTTTTTATGGTATATCATTTCTTGCCACTGTATGTATGTATGTACAGTATATATGTCTAGAGAGATATACTTTACAGTATACATTCAGGGTAAGAAATGATGATGTTTTAAAAGCTGGATTAGATGTGTTTTTAATTATTTTGTGAGTTTAAAGTATTTTAAAATTAGATAGATGTATTCCTTGGTATTGTATTGTGTGTTTGAGGAAGGTCAGGGATATATAGCCTTGGTTGTATTTTTGTCTGTACTTATATTTTTTCAAAGGCTTAATTGTTCTGCTCTAGGCGTGAATCTGTTAATGGTTTCATTGTTCGTGATTGAGTGTGAATTGTTTAGGGATGTAAATAATGATTGCTAATTGATTTTTATTTACTTGGTTGATTAATTTGCAGAATGTATATGGTGCATAGATATTTAGGCATCATTTACAGTATATTGGAATGTAAGTTGTTTACAGTAAATGACTTTTCAGAGGTTTAGTGCTGATTTAGATTGAGAGATCAGTTATGAATATTAAAGGAAATTGATTTTAATTTAGTGTCTGTATGGAGAAGTGTTTGGTTGTAGGACAGTGCTTTTGATAACCCTTCTACATTTATTTGTACTGTATATTGGTTTATCATGGGTGTGTATATAACGTGTGTGTATATATATATATATATATATATACACACACGTTAATACTGTATGAGTTAGGATCAGGCCCAGCAGCCACTTTATGTTGAAACCACATATGAAATGAGCATAAATTTGCATGAATAATTACACAAACCCCGTGCCCCCCGAGATACAGGCCCCTTTAGGGGGTGCCGGTATCCAGCTCTGCGTTAAAAGCCCCGATCACGTGACCGCGGCCTGTAAACCAAGCAGAGCAGAGGGATACCGGCACCCCCTAAAGGGGCCTGTATCTCGGGGGGCACGGGGTCCCCAGACCTAAAACCAACGCGGTTCAGCTCCGGAGACCCCCTGCACATCTACACTATCAATAAAAATGTATTTCAAATAATTTTTAATGTGTGGATGTTTGCGCAGAGAGAGAGCAGCGGATCTCTCTCTGCTGCAAACACATCTCGCCCCCGCCGCCCATACAGTAGTATCATTTATGTATGTGCATATACAGTACAGTACAGTACTGTACAGTACTGTATGTTAGGGCTTACAGGGGTTGTTGTTATACAGTACTGTATATATATATATATACTGTATACTGCATTACAATTCATTATAGGGGACGGCTTCACAGAGAATAGCTCGCAAGCGCCACCATGTGTATTTTGACGGCATTGCAGTATTGTAACCAGCCGGAATAAAAAGCTTAAATTCCTGCCGGAAAATAACGCAATGCACTCTGGCTGAAAAATATCAGAAACCTGAATACACCCGAGTATACCCGAATTCGCGGGACTAGCCGTGCTCGAATAAAGTGTGTCGCCAGTGTACAAACGACATGTTGCCCAATTAAAAATGACATAGATTTTGGATTGGTTGCAACTTTTGTAATTAACTGTCCAAATTGTAAACAAATATAGGGTATGCATGTCATTTGCATTATACAGAGAAGTAAAATAACAGGAAGAGGAAAGAAAAGTGAATCACTAAAAGAACAGAAGAAATGAGTATGAGACTATACACAAAACCTCGGAGGAGAATATAGCAATTTTGAAAAGAAAGGACTAGCAATCAGACCCTTTTTTATTGACAGGCATTAAGTGTAATTAGTTTGAGCTGGTCAACATCTGCCTGGATGTGATAGACTGAAGGAATGTCAGTACGGCACAATGTACACTACTTCCTAGCTACAGTAGCTTTTCTGGCTTCCTCTGTTTAAACTTAATGTAGTTACAAATATACATTGTTATATTGAAATTGAGCTCACAAACGCTGAGGCCTGTTTAAGTCGAAGTCCTGTCTTATACACAGCTTTCCCCCCCCCCCTTTTTTTTGTGGTTATGGGGCATGCTAAACAAATAAAAGGATTAGATCAACCTTGCAATTTAGCAAGTAAGTGCAATAAAATAATCCCACATTTTTATGACACTACTCTTTATTGTGTAAAATATAATTTTATAGGTGTTTACTGCTAGTTACTAGGGCACTATTCCAGCAGTAGCAAATCACAGACAGGATGTTGGCAGCAATTTCTGCTGCTTAACAATACAACACAGTTTGTGCCAACATTTATATAAACCCACAGAAAGATGTACTCTTAATATCACAAGCTGCTTTTAAAGTCTGACAGTCTCAGTGATCTATGGCTATGCTTACCTTGGGGCTCTTAAAGCTACTCTCAAGTGGCTTAACAGCTCTAGCACCTTTCTTTGCTATGGAGACCTGCAAATCACTGCTCAGAGTCTGATAAATGTTGTAGCATATTCAAAGGACATTGTAATAAATACGGGTTTTAGTTCAAAGAAAACATGTAAATTACTGTGAAAACAGCCACTTCATTCTTCTATTCCAATTTACACGTAGTGATTCATCCGCAATTCAATTTTCACCTTAAGTCAAATTGTCTCTCTCAAATTTAGTTAAAAACAATTATAAAGTGTTATTTACTCAGTTTAGCTATTTCAAAACCACTGTAATAAAGAAATTAAATCAAGCAGTAATGCCCAATTGAAGCATTTAGAACCTGCCCTAGTGGTTTAGTTAAATGCCTGTGGGGAAGAAGGAGATGTGTTACCCGGATGGAAGTTATTTCACTGTCAGTACCACTGTTTTTTATTTAAGTTACGACTGAACAAAATGGCAATACATGTTTTTTTGTTTTTAATTATTCTGTTTAACTGGATTGTCATGGCAAATCTGCATGGCTCACAATGAAGGGTTTTGATTTTGTATAATAAACAAATCTCCAAGGACATCATATATTAAACTAAGTTATTATTCCTTGGGATCTGGAACTGTAAGAAAACACATACAAAATACTACATCACGTCTCTGTGCTCTAGAACTGCCGGGCCTAATTATAAGGGAAGAGAGAGCGTGAGACAGAAAGTATCTAATTTTCTTTAACACAGTAGTAAATTGAAAACAAAGTACCTCATGTTTTCCTCTAAGGATAACTTATTGCACCTAATGTGCTCTATTATATTGCATGAATCAGACAAAATATGTCCTTCAGATACAGATCAATAAGATTATTTTTGAAACCAGTGTAATTCAAATACATAAACCTTCATTCTCAGAGTTGTGAGAATACAAAATTGACTGAAACAGTATCTGTTTGCATCTGATACATCTGTGCAGTATAAAGGTTAAGCAAGACATGAATATCATTTTGGAAACATTTACACTGCCTGTATATTTTCCTAGTGCTCCCACTATCTCTGAGTAAGCACATAACACTCATGGAAATAAATGGTGTCAGAAGTTACAATGCGGTTAAAATTACCCTGTGTCATTTCCAAGTGAGTAAATGTAATGAAAATGAATGTGAACACCTGTATCAACGGTTATAAGCATACTTCTGTTAAGAATTACTGAGTGTATTTAAAAGACAACACACTACCGTACTTAAGAAATGCCTTTGTAACAAGAAAAAAACACACCAAATTATACTTACTTAGTTACAGAGGAATGCAATAAATGGTGGTCTTAATATATCAAATTTCAAAATATATCCATTGTAATACAACGTTTGCAAAATTAAATATAATATATAACCCTGTTAATTTAATGAAACCATTTATTATCACAACTGTGCCCAGGTGTGACAGGGTGAAGTTGTTATCTGATAATTGTGCATGAGAAACATAACTCTGACTGCTGAAACCAGTATTCAGGGGGTTAACCCAGTCAGAGGTACCTGGGCAATCAGGGCTGAATTAAGGCATCTGTCAAACTGCTGTATAAGGTGCCAGACCTGAGCAGGAAGTGAGAGAGAATTTTCCAAACCAGCAAGAACGCTGGTGGCACTGGTTCCCCAGACAGAGAATTGACTTGCAAGGGAGACAAGGCTGCTAAACACAGCCCTGTCTATGAGGAACCGACGTTCCAACCCTGTGGATTGTTTAAAGCTGCTGTTGCAGTATCCATGAGGAATTGCATGGAGTATCTTGAGACAGAGTTCCACAGATAAAGACTTTTTAAATGTTCAACCCAGACATTTGCATAGTATTGTTTAACCTGGAAATAGGCTATCTCCCCAGGGGGATATAATTTAATACATCCCTTAGCCCTGGGTATGGGAAATAGAATAGAAAAGTGTACTTTTTTTTCTATCGACCTTTATTCACCACACTCTAGATAGTGTGGTTAGACTTAGACTTAGTGTAGTTGGACTTAGACTGGACTCTGAGAGTCCCTCACCATCTTATCTATGGTTGAAGCACCCACGAACCCAATACCGGTTTGGGGCTACCTGGGCATTAACTGTGGTACCCCCTTAACCTAGTGATCCCCTCAGTTACAGGGACACTTTTCATCCCAGTGCCCAATTTATCTTTCTGGGCTATGCTGAAGCAGGGAACCGTAGTGGTGTCGCGCAAGCATTTTCAAGGGGAGATATTGCCGGGACAATGTGCCTACATGTATCCAAGAATCAGGCATGAATACCAGGTACATTTTTAGGGGTCTCGACAACTCTGGACCCCAACTACTTAGGCACATTCTGACAACTATTCCTCTGCAAACCCCCTTTGAAACTCATGCCTTAGCAATCCCTGCTCGCTGACATGCCTGGAAAAATAAAAACACTTAAATATTTTTATTACATGTTATGCATTGTAAAGTCACAATGTTACTGGGCCCAAGAGCTAACTCTCTTGGACCCTTATATACGGATCTGGGGTAACCAAAAACAGGCTTAATCTTTATTTGATAGCCTGGTTACCTCCTACCAACACAGTAATGTCAACCGACCAGGGAATAAACTTCATGGCTACGTTAATGCAGGATGTCCTGAAATTGTTGGAAGTTAAATCCGTCCGAACCTCAGTCTACCATCCTCAGACTGACGGATTGCTAAAGAGGTTTAGCAGAACTTTAAAAACCAGGTATAGGAAGTTAGTAGACACTGAAAAGCAAGCTTGGGAACTTTTCCCTTTCCTGCTGTTTCTAGTACGAGAAGTTCCACAAGCCTCCACAGGTTTCTCCCCATTTGAGCGCCTATATGGGCACTAACCCAGGATATTTTGGACCTAGTAAAGGAATCCTGGGGGGAGGAGCACTCCCCTTCAAAGAATACCCTTCAATATGGGATAGACCTTAGAAACTGTCTAGACATGGTAGGTCGGTTTGCTAAGGAAAAACTTATGTCTGCTCAAGAACATAAAGAGTGTCTTTATAACCAAAATGCTTGCATGATGGTCTTCCAACCTGGGGACCAAGTGATATTGCTTTTGCCTACTTCTCAGAGCAAACTCCTAGCAAAGTGGTAGGGTCCATTCCAAGTTCTCTGCCACACAGGAGAGGTGAAGTATGAAATATCTCAACCAGGGTCCAGGAAGGGTAAACAAATCAACCATGTGAATCTCCTTAAACACTGGAAAACAATGAGATTTCTATTCATCCACCCTCTGGAAGGGGATCTGGGTCCACCGCCTCCACAGGATAATACTTGTAATGGTCATCAGGTCCCTATGGTAGGTGAGTTAAGCACAGAACAAAGGGCAGACCTACTGGAATTGTATAACTCTCAGATGTGTTTTCCGAGTTACTCGGGCAGACTGATTTAGTGTCCCATAGGATTGAGATAGAACCTGTAAAAGTGTGGTCCCATCCCTACAGATTGTCAAAATGCCGCAAAGCCCTTGAAGATAGGGAAGTACTAGACTTCCCTCTCTGGAATGCCCTTCCCCTTAATATCCCCTTAGCACCCTCTCTATCAACCTTTAAGACCCACCTTAAAACACACTTGCTTAAGGAAGCATATGAGTAGCTCCATTTCTGATCATTAACACCTCATACATTAACCTTGGCCCCTTGCAGACGCACTTACCATAACGCTCTCCTACTATCTCTGTACGTTCTCCCTACCGACAAATTAGATTGTAAGCACTTCGGAGCAGAACTCCTTTTTCTATATGTGTTGAAAAACCTCCTATGGCGCTGAGGATGAATGGATGGAAAAACAATAGTGTCTACAATTGAAATAAAACATAGACTGTGTAAATAGACAGTGTTAATAAACAGTAGATTATCTTCTGTTGTATAAAATGATGACTGTTCCATCCATTCATCCTCAGCGCCATAGGAGGTTTTTCAACACACATCTTCCCAATCTGGGTGGAAGATCCCAGATTAACCCCCCAAGGCAGCTCAAGGACTATCTTCATCCAAGGACTGTATCTCAGGTTTTATGTTCCCTCTGTATGCTTTGTACTATTATTGCACTAGCGCTCTTACACACTTAGTTTTGTACCCCTTTGGATAATGATATGCCTACCTCCTGGAGTGTTCTTCACTTGGCTGGATGTTGTGAAGGAGTTTTTCTTTACCATGGAAAGGATCCTACGATCATCCACCACTGTTGTCTTCCGTGGACGTCCAGGCCTTTTTGTGTTGCAGAGCTCATCACTGCGTCCTTTTTTTTCTCAGAATGTACCAAACTGTTGATTTGGACACTCCTAATGTTCCTGCTACCTCTCTGATGGATCTTCTTTTTTTTTTTGCAGCCTAAGGATGCCCAGTTTCACTTGCATTGAGAGCTCCTTTGACCGCATGTTGTGGGTTCACAACAACAGCTTCCAAATGCGAATGCCACAGCTGGAATCAACTCCAGACCTTTTACCTGCAATTATGATGATGAAATAACGAAGGAATAGCCCACACCTGTCCATGAAACAGCTTTTGAGTCAATTGTCCAATTACTTTTGGTCCCTTGAAAAAGAGGGGGCTACATATTAAAGAGATGTAATTCCTAAACCCTTCCTCCAATTTGGATGTGAATACCCTCAAATTAAAGCTGATAAACTGCACTTTAACACTTTAAACCCATATTCATTATTTAACTGTAACTTGAATTTATTTTGGTACACAGCCGAAATAACAAAACTTGTTTCAGTGTCCAATTATTTCCGGACCTAACTGTGTGAGGTGTGTGGGGAGGGGGGGGGGGGGTTGGGGAGGGGGTTATGGGAGGGTAAAAGTTTAGTAGTTATTAATAAGTTTAGTTTTTTTTTCATGCTAGATTCATATTATATACTGTAGATGATTTGACAGTATGTTATTCAGTGTTTTACATATATTACCACCTGTTTATAGTTGATAAATATATCTTATAATGTATAAAAAAAAGTGTGTGTGTATGTCTGTAACAAAGAACAGCCTGCAACAGACCCCAATATAAAGTGCTAAAGTCAGTAAATAGTGTTTAAGAAGTGTTACACTACAGACGGTGCTAGGGATAGTAGATAAATGTAAGCATGTCAAACTCAAAGGCTAACACGGGCCAAATAAACAAGGTTTAAGTTTAGGTGGGCCGCAAAAAAACAAAAACTTAAATTTTCATAGAAACTTAGGTTTATTTCGAAAAGTACAGTATAAAAAAAAGAACGATAAAATTAATGTTTTTTTTTCCTGACACTTGGCATTTCTGACTCTCTCTCCCTCTCTCTCTGACTGACTCTCTCCCTCACCGACTCTCTCCCTCTCTCTCTGACTGACTCTCTCCCTCTCTCTGACTGACTCCCTCCCTCTCTCTGACTGACTCCCTCCCTCTCTCTGACTAACTCTCTCTCTCTCTGACTGACTCTCTCTCTGACTGACTCTCTCTCTCTCTCTGACTGACTCTCTCTCTCTCTCTGACTGACTCTCTGACTGACTGACTCTCTGACTGACTGACTCTCTGTGACGAGGTGTTTCGAAACGCGTAGGAAGGTTTGTGGGCATCCAGGGACACCGTAGCTGTACCAATTTGGCTGTGACGTCAGCGGAGGAAACACTTGCAATTCACTCGGTGTGTGTGAGAGACCACGAGCTACAAGGAAATCTCCCCGCACGCATTGAGCAGACGTCAGGCACCTTGCAGCAGACGGCAACCCCTGGCAAAAGACCCCGTACCACTGCATATGTCCTACTCATAGGACGGTGAGTAGGATTCTAGTTTTTACTCTTGGCGGAGCAAAAGGCTTTTTTCAGCACAAGCGCTGGGAAGCCATTCATCATTTTATACAACAGAAGATAATCTACTGTTTATTAACACTGTTTATTTACACAGTCTATGTTTTATTTCAATTGTAGACACTATTGTTTTATTTAATAAATGCTCTTTCAATACAAGTCCATATTGTCTCAAGGGTAATACACTATTATGGTGTTTCTTTGTATTTCTCTTGTTTCTCCCTCTGAGGTATCCTCGTAGGAACATCACTGCACAAGACTCTGTTCCATCCATTCATCCTCAGCGCCATAGGAGGTTTTTCAACACAACATCTCCCAATCTGGGGAAGGATCCCAGATTAACCCCCAAGGCGCTCAAGGATATCTTCATCCAAGGACTGTATCTCAGGTTTTTTGTTCCCTCTGTATGCTTTGTACTATTATTGCACTAGCGCTCTTACACACTTAGTTTTGTACCCCTTTGAGTTTCATCTTAAGTGTTAGCAGCTGTGTTTAATATACATTATCATGAGCAGTTTATTTTCACAACGCAATAGCAGAGGGTTAGATATAGATTCCATATTTTCCTCAGAACAAACTAATGATATAACAATGATACAGGAGATGAAAAGTAGATAGAAGATCTAGAAGCTACATATAACAGATTGGAAAAATTATTAATCCACGAATCCCGCCAAGTATTGGATGCGGTAGCTCTAGAAAAATATTTGGAACAAAAAATGACCCGCGGGTCTGCGCATTTCAAATCGCCCCAACAAATGATTTTGAAAGTGACCAATTTATTTTAGAAGGAACAATTATTGGACAATTGTTCATTTGAAACATATGAGGTTCTAATTATGAATAGAAGGAAACTATTAAAAAAATTGGATAACGAAATAGTTGAAATCCAGGAATATTTAGAAACAATACAGCTCAGAGAAAATTTATATGAAGATAAAATTGAGAAGAAAAACGAACAGTAGAAAAAGAAATAAAAGAAATAAGAGAATTAAACACCACAGAGACAAGTGTTGACATGCCCAAGGTAAAGACAGAGTTGAAGAAGAAGCTTCAAATTTTGATAAACCCCAAAATTTTCATAAAGGCAAAAAACGCTATGACAAAAAATGGGTACCAGATAGGGCCAAATATGATGGGTCCCGGGATAGGACTCCATCTAATTCTAGAGAAAGTAGAAATTACAGGGAGGCATCAGACCGCACCAACACCTAGAAAGGAAAGGAGAGTTAAATATAGAAGAATCAAATGACAAACCAAATTACAATATTAATTCTCCTTTTCACCAGCTAAGGGGTCTACACATAGAAGACAAAAAACAGAAAAAGACAAGCCCCACACAATCACTTCAATCATAAAACATTCTAATAAACCCACTGAAAGTCCTAAGAAGCACCAAAACCAACTAATGGTGACAAAAAACACGAGGCTCCCCTACTTCCAGTCAGGAAAAGAAACCTACGTTTTCTTTTTAGATTGGAAGAGGGATGAGAGACGAGCAATATCAAGGAAACAAACCAGACACAAGTGGGGTCTCTCCCAATTCAAGAAAGAAAAATATGGGAGAGAGGCAGAAGGAGGTGGAAAAGAAAAAACCAGCCAGACAATAAGCGATGAAAGAGTATAAAACATTAAAAAACAGCTTTAATATATTCAACATAGTGAATACAAATTAACAAAATATGAAAAAACAGGTGGGTTGAGTAAAGGTTGGACATTTGCCCCCACTAGTGATCCCAATCATTTGAGATATATAGATGTACAAAAAATTTTCAGAAAACTGGCTCTGAAAAGGTTTTTGCCAAATATAAAAATCTATAAGGATAACACCGATGGGGCAAATAAGGAAATTTTACCAAGTTCAAATCAGCCTAACATTTTTACCCCAAATTTGCTAGGGGTAATCTAGTTGAATCATCGCAGAGATGGTCACAGCAGATTTGGAGAGACACATTGGATGGAGAGAAAAAGAAAGAGAATCTTAGTTTGTGATTGAAAGGCAGGCAATAAAACAACTGGAGAATAACAAACAAATAATAATCAAGTCGGCGGACAAGGGGGGAGGGATAGTGTCATGGATGCGGCTTATTACATTGAGGAGTCGGGTCGCATCATATTGGGGAAACCGACACATATCTCCCTTTAATTTCAATCCCACATCCAAATATACAGAAATATTAAAACTTCTATTGAGGGAGCTGTAAATGATGGGGTGTTATAAACGATAGGGAATATGAATTCTTGTTTAACTTACATCCAAGAATCCCTATCTTTTATATGATCACCAAAGATCCACAAGGATCTCAAAAGACCACCAGGTCGCCCGATAATTTCGGGAATAGGATCAATTACTTCTGCATTATCAGAGTTTATTGATATCATTTGCAAAAATATGTGATCAAATTGCGTTCGCATTTAAGAGATACCACGCATATTTGCAAATTTTGGGAGATCTCCCTTGGCATTCAGATTATATTATTGTAACAGCTGATGTAACATCAGCTTTATACCATTATCTCACATTCCAAGGGATGTGAGGCTATCAAAATAGCATTAGAAAGTGATACATCCATGTCCATTCCAATGGTCACATTCTTGATGGAGTCTATAAATTACATCCTTAGACATAATTATTTTTCTTCAAAGACCAATTTTATGTTCAAACATGTGGCACCGCCATGGGTACGAAATTCGCTCCCAGTTACGCGAACCTATATATGGGTAAGTGGGAGGATGATGTCATCTGGTCCAACGGAAAACTGGGGGCGAATCTAGTCCTATGGCGGCGCTACATAGACGACGTCATTTTTGTTTGGAGGGGTTCAGTCTGTGAACTAGAATCATTTAAAATGTATCTCAACAACAACACAAATGACGAATTAGTCTTACATTTAAAGAAAGTAAGAACTGTATCGAGTTTCTAGATTTACAGTTATACACAGATAATGATATTTTGAAAACAAAAACTTATTATAAACCTGTACAGGCTAATAATTATTTGCTGGCCAGTAGTCACCATAATCCAAAGTGGATTAGAAACATTCCCAAAGGGACAACTGGTCAGGATCAAGCGTAACTGTACAGACCCCTCCGTCTTTGATATCCAAGCACAAGAACTAAGACAAAAATTCATTGACCGTGAGTACAATAAACATCAGTTGGACGATGCAATAAAACTGTCAACAGCTATGACAGGTCAGATTGTTACAATATAAACCAAAAGACAAAAAAAACACAATAGTGAACACGGTGGCTTTATTACACAAATATGTTCTTTAGCACCACAAATTGTTAAAACATTTGAGAAACATTGGGGCCTTCTACGGAAGACGAAAATCCTAAAGGATTTCTGAAAGACAAGCCGGAAATATTTCAGGAGAGCTATAATTTGAAAAAAAAACTATCCCCAAGTTGCCCCTTCAGTAGAGAGGTTCCAAACAAAAGAGGACACCATTAAAGGCTATTTCCCGTGTGTGTAAATGCACAGCTTGTCAACTATAGCGTAAAGACCCAAAAAATTTGTATCAAATAGTACATCTAAAGAATACCCGATTCGATCACTTATAATTGCCATAGCCAATTTGCAATTTATCTGTTGATGTCCGTGCGGCTTACAATATGTGGCCGCACGGGCAGCCAGAACATTACAACGAAGACTAGGAGAGCACAAATTAACATAAAGAGAGGCTTTGAGGCCCACAATGTGTCTCTCCACTTCAATTAAAACACGCACAAAATCCATCAGGACTATATGCCATGCTATAGAGTGCCAAATTTAGCAAAAGAGGGGGTGTGATAAAATTAACATCATTTCAAGAAGGGAATCCTATGGATATTTGAATTGAAGACCCTCAGCCCACTTGGTCTAAATGTGGAATTTGACTTGACATCATTCCTCAAATAGCATGGTATAAAATTCCTCAGTAAAAACATATATATAAAAACTAAACAAAAAATCAATATTCACCAGGTACGCTTGACATGGTGGGGTGTTTAGCCCTTGTCCGCCGACACCTCAACAGTTGTGGATATGCCAGCCAACACTAATAATATTTACATTATATTTACACTATATAATATTTACTATAATCACTAAGAATATCACGATATAGTGCACATCATATAATAATGATCACAGATATAATTTATTCATTTCTTTTTAATTGTACATACACTCACATAGGATTAACCAAATAGATTTATTTTCACCCACATTATGTTTCACTAATATTCATGTAGAGTAGTCATCACATAATTAACGTCACAGTATTTATTTCACTAAAATATTATTTTATTTAAAATATTTCATTAAAAGGTTCCCCTCATATAAGATGTGTCTCTCCAATCTGACCATTTCTCAATTAGGACCAGGGTTTAAATAAGTCATAGAATCAAAGATGTCCAAATATCATCAATGATGTCATATTTCGACATTATTTGACAGCTGGGTCAAGTAATAAACCAAACTGTATAATTGTCTGAATAGTAACTATGTGGTGGTAGATAGACATAAAATGTATTCAATCAACAATGTTGTAGATATATTAGCATATAATCATGTGTATATGATACATGTCATTGCAGATACTAGATTAAGTATTTAATATTGGTGTTACAATCTGTATTAGCAAATTATAATAACCATTGTAGATTGCGTCAAGTTGTACTGTATTCCATGTACACATGTTTATGGATGGTGTGTTCTGTTTACACTGACACCCAGATTGACATATATGTATTAATTGTCTAAAGCATTTTATTTTGTCTTATATAGGGTTCTTTAAGTAACAACATAGGTTTAGACAAGTTGGGTCTCAGTGTTGATTAAAACACACGTACCAGGTGACATTGGTATATGTAAATTGCAGTACACTTATTGTAAAATATCCTGTATATTAATCACGGGAAAGTATGCATCCCTGCAGCTATTTTGTTGATTTTATTTTATTCTGTTGATCTATTTTGTTGATCTAATCACTATCTGGACTAATAACAGTGTTAGGTCCATTATCTAAGGACCAGCGACACTGTGGACAATCAATTTGGGATTTCCCATCAGTTAATTGGAACTTCGGGGGTATATAAGGAAGCTCAACCCTTGCAGAACCATTCCCTGACGAAGGAAGAGACACGTGAAGACGGTGTTTCGAAACGCGTAGGAAGGTTGTGGGCATCCAGGGACACCGTTAGCTGTACCAATTTGGCTGTGACGTCAGCGGAGGAAACACTTGCAATTCACTCGGTGTGTGTGAGAGACCACGAGCTACAAGGAAATCTCCCCGCACGCATTGAGCAGACGTCAGGCACCTTGCAGCAGACGGCAACCCCTGGCAAAAGACCCCGTACCACTGCATATGTCCTACTCATAGGACGGTGAGTAGGATTCTAGTTTTTACTCTTGGCGGAGCAAAAGGCTTTTTTCAGCACAAGCGCTGGGAAGCCATTCATCATTTTATACAACAGAAGATAATCTACTGTTTATTAACACTGTTTATTTACACAGTCTATGTTTTATTTCAATTGTAGACACTATTGTTTTATTTAATAAATGCTCTTTCAATACAAGTCCATATTGTCTCAAGGGTAATACACTATTATGGTGTTTCTTTGTATTTCTCTTGTTTCTCCCTCTGAGGTATCCTCGTAGGAACATCACTGCACAAGACTCTGTTCCATCCATTCATCCTCAGCGCCATAGGAGGTTTTTCAACACACA
>WSYH01002335.1:54203-89865 GCA_036426205.1 Ascaphus truei
CTTTGTACTATTATTGCACTAGCGCTCTTACACACTTAGTTTTGTACTCCTTTTTCTATATGTTACTTTTATGTCTGAAGCACTTCTCTCCTTTATGTATTATTTATTATTTAGATGATTGTCACGTATATTACTGCAGTGAAGCGCTATGTACATTAATGGTGCTATATAAATAAAGACATACAGTACATACTAGACATGTTGGAATTGGGCGTGATTGACGAGTCCCTAAGCCAGATGGGAAGGTGAGGTTTTGCGAGGATCTCTGTAAGGTAAATGCTATGTCCAGATTTTATCCATATCCAATGCAGTGTGGACAAATTGCTTGACACCCTTGGTAAAGCAGAGTATATATCTGCTCACCCCTACCACATGCAGCACTTATCATCTGAGAACTGACTCCAAAAGACTGTCCATGATCCCAAGGTTCAGCAAAGTATCTGTCCGCTCCTCCTTCTCTTATCATGCACCCAAAACTGGAACAATCTGCCAGAGACTTTCACAGCCACCACCAGTCTAAATTCTTTCAAAACTAAAGCTGTCCCACATTTTAAATTCATCTGCAACTGTTACTTATGCCTATAATATATATTATCTCTAACTGTGCATGCAATGACTTGTACAGTATATAATGTATACCCTGTTCACTTATGTAACTATGTATTTGTAACCATGTATTATTTGTCATCTTAACTCTATGCTCAGGACATACTTGAAAATGAGAGGTACCTCTTAATGTATTACTTCCTGATAAAACATTTTATAAATAAATAAAAATAAATATCTGCTCCGGATCTCAGGTATGAATATTGGCAAATACCTTTAGCGGAGGAATCCAAGTGTAAAGCTGCATTCGTCACACCTCTTTGATTATACCAATTTGTCACTATGCCGTTCGGTCTGCATGGATCTCTGGCAATGTTCCAAAGATTAATGGAGGTGCTACGGCCCCATAGGGCTTATGCCGCCACCTATTTGTATGACATTGTCATCTATAATAAGCACTGGCAGACTCGTGTAAAAAGTCCTTAGGCCCTTAAGAGAAGCAGGGCTCACTGCAAATCCCAAAAAAGTGACTTGTGAAAAGCCACTTCCAAATATTATACACGCTATTACATTGGGGGAGGTATGGTAAGGCTACTCGCCAGTAAGGTGACCACCATAAAGGAAGTCCCAACCCTGCAGAAAAATATGCAGGTCTGCTCCTTTTTGTGGTTAGCAGGGTTCTACCGACACTTTGTACCTAATCTTTCAGAGATTACAGCACCACTAACAGATTTAAAAAAAAAAGTGCCTGACCCAAGATAGATGGTCTTGGGAGTGCTAAAGAGCCGTTGATGCACTAAAGAAGTGCCTATCAGAGAGTCCTTCTATTAGGATTCCAAATTTGAGCCCTTTATCATTCATACAGAAGCCTTGCATAGAACACGCCATGTTATTCATCAGCCGAAAGCTGTTCTCTAACGAGGTAAGGTATTCTGTCATCAAAAAGGAGTGCCTCGCCATAAAATGGGCAATTTGGGTGTTGGGATATTATGTAGCAGGGGTTCACTTTACCCTGGTCACTGACCATGCACCCTTAAAATGGCTAAATACCATGATGGAAACTAATCTGAGGTTAACCCGATCTGAGGTGGTCCTCCAGCCTTTCTCCTATGACATCCAGCATAGGCCTGGGAAGGAGCATGCAAATGCAAAACATTTTGTCACAAGAAGGAGTGAAGGATCAAGCTTAGTGTGTGGTGCCCCAGCCACACAAAAACAGGAGAGGTATGTGACAGGGTAAAATCATTATATGATAATTATTCCGGGGAAACATACCTCTGACTGCTGAAATCAGCAATCAGAGGGTTAACTCAGTCTGGGGTGCCTGGGCAATCAGGTCTGAGTTAAGGCAGCTGTCAGGCAGCTGTATAAGGTGCTACACCTTAGCAGGAAGTGAGAGAGACTTTTCCAAACCAGGAAGGACGCTGGTGGCTCTGGTTCCCCAGACAGAGGATTGCCATGAGAGGAGCCAAGCCTGCTGGACACAGCACTGTCAACAAGTTGTTACTGCAATATACAGAAGGGATTGCATGGACTCTTGGGACAGAGTTCCCCAAAAATAGAAAAGGACATTTTATATTTTCAAACCATATATTTGCATAGTATTGTTTAACCTGGAAGTAGGCTAGCTACCCAAGGGGATAGCTAAGGACCTACTGTATAGTTAGTCTCCCAAGAGTAGTGGGGTTTTATTTTATGGTTTTGTTTTCCTTAAAGGGATAGTGTGCCTATTGTGTGGTTGATTGTGGAAAATAAACCACTGAAGATACAGCCTTACCCACAGTTTGAGATTCTTAATGAGCCCACCATGAGGCAATCCTGCCACACCAGCACATACTTGAAAATGAGAGCTAATTCTCAATGTATAACTTCCTGGTAAAACATTTTATAAATAAATCAATTCTACTATGGAATTTTCCAAACTCTGCACAACTGCATATAATTTATGTTCTAATCCAGAGGGGCGCAAACTTTTTTCCCTGCGCCCCCCTGACGGCTGTCCCCTCGCTCCCGCGCCCCCCCCAACCCCAACTTACCCGCGCTCCGGCGTAATGACGTCACGTTGCCATAGCAATGTGACGTCACATGACCTCGCAGCGTCATTTTGACGCCGCGTTGCCATGGCGCCGCTGGGAGGAAGCCGCCGGAGCCACGGTAAGTTAGGTTTACAGAGGCCCTGCAGCTCCCCCGGCACTTAATTTAAGTGCCTTCGGGAAGCGCGCGGGGCCTCTGTAAACCCCGCGCCCCCTGTCGGCAGTGTGGCGCCCCCCCTGGGGGTCGCGCCCCACAGTTTGCGCACTGCTGTTCTAATCTACCACCTCCTATTATGTCTGCATCTACATGTAAAAAATTATCAATCCAATCCAATTACTGAAAACAGCACACCACTTTGCAAATTGTTTATCATTTCTATTTATTTCACTATAAATTCCCCATTATGGTCTATTCCTCTGGTTAAAATAGGTAATTATTCCCCTATATCATCTCTTTCCCTCCCCTCCCCCCACTGAGGGATATCTGGCTGTTACGGATATACGTGGTGATGTATGGGCCCACCTGTTGTCTGTCAGGAAGCCTGAGCTTCCGTGTTGGTATGGAGAAAGGCAAGGGAACTCATCTGGTGCAGCACCTCCATCCTGTAGGGATCTGCCAGAGGCAGCGATGGACCCCACAGGCACCTTTTTCCAGTAATGAGGCAGGAGACAGGGAACATTGTACCATTTATTAGTAGGCCAGTAGATTCCAGCTCCCACGCAAGATATGTACTTCGTCACACCCTACAAATGAACTCCTTCCCTCGCATCTTGCAGTCTCTTTGTACCTGACTAGGCCTCCCAAAGGCTTGAGGGCCTTTGGGATAGCCATCACCCCCTCATCCCCTGAAGGGGTGAGGTAGAACACCTCGCTCACTATGGAGCAGGCTACATCCTGGAATCTCACAAACTCAATTTGGGGAAGCATCTTATATACCTGGGGGAGGGGTTGGTGACTGCCCCAAAATGGGGCAGGTCTGAGGGAGGAACAGGCATCACCCCACAGTGCTGACACCTATAGCCAACCCCCCCTACCACGTCAGGTATGACGCTTTAATGGCCACTGGCCTGCACCAGGCTATGACTACATTCGAATACAATTTGTAGTGTGCTGCGGGACTCTCATGCTGTCTCTTGAGGAAGGATTTAACCCTAATACTGCCTGCACTCACCAGGACTTAGGTGCCAGGGTCGAGAACCCCATAGCCAGGGGCACTAGAATACACTAATTGGGATAAATGGGTAAATGCCACATTTATTTAAAACGTGTAACTAAAAACATTAAAATAATAAGTTTTCCCCCCACTGAAAAAACATTTTCATTACAATCTATGGGAAAATCAAGAAAAGAAAAAATAACAGTTGAATAGTAATCCCGTAATTATGCATACTTCCCCAAAATTGAAGAATATAACTTTACTAGCCACCTATAAACATGCTACGTCAGATATCTATGAATGCCTTAAAAAAAAAAATACATAGCAATAGCCTGTGTGAAATTTGAGACTTTCACAGAAATGTCTCCAAAGAGGAATATTGCACAAACAATCACACTCCAAACGATCTGCCCCTAAAGGTCGAGCTATATCTTACAAATTGTTAACAGAGCATACTGGACTAAAAGTTTATTTAAAACTAATTTGATAAACGGATTCATGTTGGAAATGGAATTCAGTCCAAGATAACATAATAGATTCACTGCAATAATGTGCTAAAATGGAGGATGGAGGATGGGTCGCATTCTCAGTTTTGACATTGAACCTGATCACACTTTATTTATGTTGTTATTGTGGTGATAATAACAACTAATGATTCAGTAAAGTTGTATCTCATTTGCGCAATGAATGTTGTCATAAAAAAACTACAGTAGTTATTCAAAAATGCAAATCTAGTATCATACCTTCTTGATCTTGCTATCCTGACAAATTTCATGTTCAAAAGGAAGATGACAGTTGGAGTAACTGTTTACTTTACTACAGATTATTTCTAATTCTATTACACTTTCCCCCCTCTATTACCCCTTCTTTAATATCTTATGTTTATATTTATATGATGAATAAATATTTTATGTAACATACAGTATATTGTTAGTGTACTTTTTCATTAAGCTACAATAAATCTATACATGTCATTTCCATATTGCTTGCTGTTTTATTGCATTATTGTATGTAAAATGTTCTGTTGTTATTTCAGATAATTCATTAAATATATTTAAAACATGACCATATTGTGTTTTAATACGTGGCAAAGAAGGTGGTGCTGTCCAAGCATGAGAAATGCCAACAACAGCCTCAGGACCTTTGTCATAAGTGTGAATTGCAGATAAACATATTTAAAACAAATGATCTACAAGACTGCAGGAATCATTGTTGTCCTGCATTTTCTAAGTCTCAGTGTTATCACACACCTGGCTAACCAAAACATGATCCAAAAAACTACTCCAGATTTATCAAATGACATAACCCTGATGCTTCCAGTAATCTGATGCTGTTTTATTCTCCAGTTTTACAGTGGAGACTGATAAATAGATTTCCATAAGACTATTTATAAGATTATATAAGATCCTCTCACTATCAGTAAAGTCAAATAGGATTAAGAAGTCTAGGTTGAAAGAGTTGTAATGTCACACATACCATTTTTGCATAAAACATGTATTGGTAGTATTACATGTATAGTTAACTTACTAATCATTTTGATATGTTTTATACATGGAATAGTTTGTTTCTATAAAGAGAAAGCAAACAGAACATAATTGTGTTCAGCTAGAAGAAAGAAATAAACAATGTGAAGAAAAATATTACTTCAATATTCCCACTGCCCTAACTGCTTTTGAGTCCATTCTAGGGCCACTCTAACTTCCGAGTCAGCTATTACTTGCACTTTTAACAAGTTTTGTGGATTTGATGGTGATATTCTATTATTGGTAACACTAGCTCAGTCCTGCAGGGTCTAGCTCAGGAAAGATGTACTAGAAACCAACATGTTTGCAAAGTCCTGCAGTTATGGGAATTCTGTAATTGGGCCCATGCAGAGGGCTACAGCAGTTATTGCAAATCGTTTTTTTTTTGTTTTGTTTTTTTCCCCCGAAAATGTACAGGAATTGTCAATACATATAACATAGAATAAGTCCAATGTTCTCTATTTAGGTGAGTTTATTGAAAAACATTACTTTTTTTAAACGCTGTTCACATTGAGGATGGTCAAATATGGTTGGTTATTGGAAAAACAAGCACATTTTCCTATTTTGTGTCATGCAATTATTTTTATATTTACATTTCTAAAAACATTGCAATATTTACAATGCTATGATTTATGTCTAAATTGCAAGTGTGATTCCTGAACAATTTTCGTTAAACATGATCTTGTATAATTTTTTATAGCCGCAGTCAGCTACCAGCAGCCCAAGGGCAGCATGCATGCAGACCCCAAAGGGAGAATATATGTATGACCCCTTCATTTCATTAGAAAGTTAAGTTGGCATTTAATACAATTTAGTTTCAACATGTATCGGTAAAGCTGAACAGACAGCTATTTTATGTTATTCAATATGTTTATGTTAGAACTGCTCCCACACCTGCAAACCTTTTAATAGATAAGATTGAATATGGGTGTCAGCAGGCAAAATAAAGATCTAGACAGCACTCAAGCTAAATATACTATAGAAAATAGCTCCAGGGTGCTACTGGAAACAGAGAGGTCCTAATACCTCCAAACAATATCATAGAACAAGGGGGTTCCCAGCACTCGCTACTGCAAAATGGTAACAGAAAAGGGATTATGCCAAATCCAAAATGTAATAACAGAAGCACAAGATTACAAAAATGGAAACGTCATACATGTGTGCAGCAACAAAAAAAGAAAGTGATTCTAAGTGAAAAGGCAAGGGAAAAACACAGGGAAAGAGAGACAGAAGACAAGGGAAAATCCACAGAAAGGGAGTATGGGAAAGGTATAAGGGGGGGTGAAAAGGGGGAAATAAGGAGACAACGTTTCGGGGTAACGGCTCTTTCCTCTGGCCCATTCCCTAAGGTCCCACAGACCAAACATACTTCCTAATTCCCTGTGTTAATCTACAGACCCCAATAGATGAATCACAATACCCTTAAATGTCAAAGCAAATAGTAATACTATAATGTCCATGAATTATGTCAGCAATAAAGTCACATAATCTCCAGGAAAAGAGCAAGACCGTGTATACTGCACTTGTATTCAGTAGATCCAGAGTTCCTTTCACCAACCTGTTCCTCTCTCCAGCTTTCCCAGTGTTGCCGCAATGGGGCTGCTGCTGAGGTTAATCCAAGGTCCCGGCTGAAGTACCCTGGTGACAGTGATGTCATCGGTGGGCGTAACTCTTTTGGTTATAGTTGTCATCATGTGACCCCTAGTGATTATCTGCAACACATCGGACGGCGCATTGCTCCTCCCTGCAATGAGTGTAACAACAGCGTTGTCACAGCTATGTTGGGGAACATGTCCTAATGTCTGCGCATGCGTGGATCTGCCTCTCCAGCTGAGAGCATCCGTTTTGTTAGGATAACACATGGGGACGTGTAGATCTGAATCTGCTTGTTGGGGGCATGTCCTGATGTCAATGTAGGCACTGATCTGCACTTCCTGCTGAAAGTGTCCCCGTTGTCAAGGTAACAACTGGGGGCGCGTTGAGTAGATCAGAGTCTGCTTGCTTGACTCATGAGTATATGTTCTCTCCTGATGTTCCGAGAGATTTGGATAAATTATGAAGCACAAGGTTAACTTGGAATTACATGCTACTACACTAGCTGAGTACTATCGAGTAAAACACATTCCAAGTAAAACACATTCCAAATTGCCTAAGGTGCAATTTGAGGCCTACTCTTTTCTCTGACCAAAAAAGCATTGCGATAAATAGGAAGGTATTCTTAATAAATGCTCTCATGAACTAATTATATTGCCCATTGAATACATCCAAAAAGATTTCAATTAAACTAAAATACAGATCTCTAAACTAGAGGAAGCTTTAAAAACATCTTAATCAGCTACCGAACTAAATAACTTAAAGAAGGAAGTGGACGATAGTTTATCAATCTTCAGTAAGGAGATTGAGGGAGAGAAAAAGAAGCAAATTCTTAAGAGACGCTCGAGACAGCTCCACACATAGAGTATATAGTTGGCAATGGAGAGGTCAACAAAGAGACAACAGATGTTGGAGGGCACCAAGATCCCAATCAGGACGTAGTCAAGGTCAAGAAACCCAAGAATCATCAGAAAGTGACTCCTCAACTGGGGTGCCGTGTTTTTTAGAGCAGAGACCGCCCACGGGTTAACGCGGAGAATTTGCAGGGCGGGGATGAAACAATGCCACTCAAGGAGCATCCCGGGGAGGAATGTAAACCCGCTCACAGACTCATTGGTGATCAACATCTCAGTTAAACATTATCCACCAGCCGGTAGACATATTTAATAAAAGGTTATCTTTCCTGCCCACCAACATAACAGATCCTTTTGAGTTAGATGTTGACATGGCAAGATTCTTTAGGAATTTAAGATTGAAGGGATTTTTTTCTTAAACATTCTTTATCCCCACAGTCTTCTATCCCGAGGTAGAGGGGACACACAATTTCATTTACTCACTTAGGGATGTAAGAATAAAAGCAGATTCAATCCTCCTCTGTCAAATCATGTTGTTGAGACCTTTATCAGCTTAGTGCAAAAGGATATAGATGATCTTAAAAAATACTCTGCAGTGATTAGACATACTAATTTCTCTAAAAAGGAGAAAAGAATAATTAAAAAATTAGAGACAGATCTTGATATTATTATTAAACCCGCCGATAAAGATGGGGCTATTGTTGTGATGAATAGATTAGACTATAGGAAAGAAATTCTTAGACAATTCGCAGACTCAACTAGCTACAGGCTAGTGATACAGAATCCCACACCAGATGTGGCTAAAAAGATATCGCAGATCATTACTTTAGCACACGTAGGCAGTGTTATCTCTAGAAGACAGAAGGAGTTTCTTATTAAAAAGGATCCCATAATTCCAGTTTTGTATACACTGACTGAGATTCATAAAAACCTATTGTCACCATACGGTCGCCCAATATTTACTGGAATGGAATCCATATGCCAAACGCTAGAATTTTTTTGGGATACGTTACTCCGTCCTTTTGAGCTTAGTTATAAATCATATATCCATGACACGACCCAGTTCCTTCACATTCCTTCAGAAGATAGAGTCTATGGGGGCTATGCACTAAGCTCCGATAAGTCGTTTTAAGAGCACAAAGTGCTCTTAGAATGTGATGTTCCGCCGAACACAATTCACTAAGCCACACAAACAGGCACTTTGCGCTCTTAAACTGACTTTTTTCTGGATATTTTTCAAAGTCCAACTTTGCTCGTACGATAACCTGTTTGCATTCAATTCTGCCCTTCTCTGGGATTCACTAAGCTATGCAAAGTTATCGGACGCGAAAGTTGCGTTCAAAATAGATCGCCAGCTCAATGCAGGTGATAAAAACGCTGTACTTTGAAAAATTTATTTGTATACATTTTTGCATGCACAAAACCCATACAACAGGCCGGCGGGTGTCCCCGGCTGACCCCGCGGGGGTCCCCGATACATCTGGTGGTGCGCTCCAGTATTCGCCAGCGACGGTTGGCGACATAGTGATTTGTTGTTGCATTCTGCACAACATTGCCCTACGTCACAATCTTCAAAGCAACTTTCGGGAGGATTAGAGGAGGATCTTCTCGTGCCTCCTGCAGGGATTAGGGACTATACAGCCAGTGGGGTGGAGACTCGCCGGACTTTAATAGAGAATTTTTTCACATGTAAGATTTTCTTTGACATATAATCGAATCTATAATCATCTTGTGAACAAGCGCTAAAGACAAAAACACCAGTGTGACAAGTACAATGAGAACACCGCTGGTCATCCAGATGGGAAAAATCAGAGCCCTACTTACAAGCATTGGATGACCAGCGGTGTTCTCATTTGTCCATACCATTTTATGGCATAGTTCTTTTTATTTAATAAATAGTTTTTATAGTCACTAGGAGTCTCTATGTTATATGTGCAGTGTGTGTATTAGTGTAGACCTGTTTTAACCCTACAGTGTTGCACTATGATCTGTGTCTGTTTGTGTTTTTTCCCCTACATGGCCTGTCAAGCAAGTGTGCTGATCCCCTGAGGAGTACAGGATTATCCAATGAACTTTTGGCGCCAGGTTTTTCTTTGTTTTCATCTTGTGATGTGTGTTACATTGCATTGTGTGTATTTAATCATAGGATTCTGCTCTCTCCAAAGAACTGCACATTTTGTAGTGAATGATCAGAAGTTCGTCTGGCAACGGTGTGTCAATGTTTAACACATTTGTTCTTGTATAAATCATGTTTCCCCCACCTGTAAAATGTGTGCATCCTTATATGCATAATGTTGGTCATTAAGTGAAGAGATAGTGCTGTATTGATGACTATGCATAGTGTTATCTTACAACTTAACTACTCTAAATGATTATATAGCATTATTTTTTAATACTTTCAACATTATAAACTTCTAAACAATTGTGTTCTTAAATACTTAGACAATTGTTAGGGTTCACATTCCTTACTTAATATTATTATTGCCACTTATGTAACTATTACTACATACATAATTGGACTGTCTGCAGGAGTATGAGCAGATGACATGTTGATATCTTATATCAGTAACCTGCAATGTATCCATACCATAAGTAATATTAGTAATTTTAAACCACGCATTTCTATATTAATCTTCCATGTAAATGCTTCGTACAATTACTCATGTTGAACTTTGACCAATACATTACAGTTTCACTATAAAAAAATGTGTCTTTCTTCAGACGACATAAGAAAACATTAATTGTATTATTTGAGTTATGTCAAAGTGTCATCAGCATGACATTGTCAAAAATGGAGCACTAAGACAAGATATAATGTCAACGTTTATTGTAATGTTTACACACATTTTAACGTAGTCGAAAATACCCTCAAATCTATATTCATTCTGCTAAGCAAATTATATCATCTAAGATTAGCTAGGATATATAAAAGTTTGCATGTTCACTTTCATGTGTATCATAGCATGAGTGACCATGTGATGTATTTGGCATGTGGCCATGATGGAAAAGCTCTGTTGGTCGGTGTTTGGATACATACATTCACATTATCTTCTGTCTGGAACGGAGATGTCAACATCTGTTAAAGAAGTAGATATTTAATATAAATTACAGAAAGTTATCGGTTAAATACAAACTTCATGATGCATCTAAACACACGGTTTTTCTACTGTTACTGTTTAGTACACGTGAAGCATGCTGTTCTAAAATATTACGCTACATCTTCTAAATAACTGCTTACTGCATCAAAGCAATGTATTTATTTTACCAAAAAAAAAACATGAACTATATATATATCATGTAATATTATATATAATACAGTATATACACAACACATAATTTGTGTGGCCTGCATATCTATTGTCTGAGTAAAATATTTTGTGTATTTTAGCATTAAAAATGCCTTTAGGAACGGAATCTTTTATTTAAACAGTGTTCCTATGAGAAAACGTGTTTCGCTTTAAGACGTTTTGCTATCCAACGCCATTTTGAGTAATGCATTGTGTCGGATAACCGAGGACTGCCTGTACTAACGAAGGTTTCGTTTTTCCACATGCTATCACTACAAACATGTTATGTACAGAATGTTAAACAACATTAACTAGTCAGCATAATGTGACCGAATTTCATTGAAACTGCTGCATTTCCTGCCATTTCTATAAGTGACTAACCCAGAATCACCAGACACATAATATTATTATGTAGCCATATGCAAAGTACACAAATTAGGAATATATGTACTGCATTTCTTCATATATAACATATTTATTTAATGTTGAAACTTGATTGTTTTCTTTTCACCGAGGGGAGTACACGTAGTGGACTGACATGTAAGGGCTGCGCACGAATATCTCTGATTTCACCCGCCATTGCACAGCACGTTTCAAAATATTGGCACGTATATCGTTAACTGGATCTTACCTTCTTCAGCACTGTGTTCCAGCATATTGTGATCCTCACAGCGCGATCTCTGTTATATTATCAGAAGAAGGTGAAAAGGTAAAAGAGACACGTTAATTTAGACAAAGAAAAACTTTTTTCCCGTATGGTACACGCATGCATCATGAATCGAACGCATATGCCTGTCATTCGGGAATAAGCGATTCACAGTGTATAAACTATTTCCGCTATAGTTACCTGCATTATATTGCATTCATATTCGGTGCAGCATGGAAGGGGTGTATGCGAGGTAGCCGCTGATGTCAATTAATTCGTTGTTCGCTGTGTTCAGCTGGGTATGGTTGTAGCTTACTCATAACAGTTTGAAGCTTGTGGAATGTACTCAGGCGGATACAGATAGTAACTTTGTGCCATTTCATCTGGTCAAGCAAACTCTGTATTATGCATGTTATCGTAATCATTTGCTCCGTTATGGTTGTGGTATTGGTTTGCCAACTCCGGTTGAAATTCATAGAAATTCTGCTGAACATTTAAGGCACCGCTGCGGGCACCTATATCATGGTAGTTGTGTCCGACAATTGTCTGTCTTCTGAAATTTCCATTCGCAGACATACACATACCAGAGTCATAAACTGACCAACAGCCACCCCTGTTTCCAAGAGACGGTGGGTTTCGAATAAAAGAAGCATTGGTTGATAAAGTGCGGCGGATTGAATTTTTCCATACCTTAGGTTTTGGATGATTTTGATTATAAGGGTAATTATCCGTAATATATTGATAGATCTGTGAGATTAGCTTTTTTCTGTATTCGATTTTCAATGGTGCTATATATTAGATTGGCGTAAGAAAACGGAGGCTTTTCCTTAGAACACATCTCAAATGGCATGTTTTCTCAGGGAATGGAGTACAGTAACTAAAACGATACCTTAAATACAACTTCTTACAAAGTATCAAAACTTCATTATGTGCACAACACTGTCCAAGGTCATTATACAAAGGAAGAAGTGTCCATGTATTATTCTCCCACATACAGGTGGTCTGTATGTATATTCCACAATTTGTGCTTGCGTATTCAACTTGATTCAGTCGCAAAACTCAGAAACACACAAATTGGATAGAATATTGTTTGTAAAGAACATGTGAAAATGTTCAACTATTTAATGATTATTTGTGCAGTTAATCATCATATAATATATATATATTATATATATATTATATATATATATATATATATATATATATATATATATATATTATATATATATATATTTATATATATATATATAATATATCTATATATATATATATTTGGCATGGAAGCATCAGATAGATTATTCACACATGAGAAATCCTATGCTGTTTAGTTCACACGTATGCACCTGACATATGTTTTCATACACACTTGATTATTGCACATTGTTCAGTATGTTTGGTGAACATAATGAACTGAACTAATTGAATAAGAAGAATTATAAGAAATTGACTACTTTTTTTGGCTAATCTTTGGGATGAACGTGTGGTTGGCCTTGCAGTGGGATCATGTGCACGGTTTCTTGATCGTTGCCTTCTTCTTGACGTTGGATGCTGGGCCAGTGCCAATGGTTGAGCCGGTGCCGGGGGTTGGGTCAATGGTTAAGCCAGTGCCAGTGCCAGGATTTGGACCAGGGGAATAGCCTGTGCCATTGGATCCTGCTGTACCATTGCCTGGTTCTCTGGCTCTCTTTGTGTATCTGGCTCTCTTTGTGTCTCTGGCTCTCTTTGTGTCTCTGGCTCTCTTTGTGTCTCTGGCTCGGATAGTAGCTCTAGATCAGATAATAGGTCTACATCGGGTAGTAGCTGTAGATCATATTGTGCCTATGGCTCGCTTTGTGGCTGGGATTGTGGCTGTGGTGAGGGCTGTGCCTGGACATGTGCCACAATCTGTGCCATACATTTGGCTATGATAGAGAGGCTATTTGCCTTGTTGTCCAGTGTCTCCTGTTGTTTAGTCATAAGGAGTGTCATTTTTTCATTTCCTTATATATGTTTAGATTTGTTATAGCCTGTCTGTCAGCAATATATTGTTGCTTGCTCAAAAACTTTGCCTCTAGGCTTGTTAAATTCGACAATGCTTCCGCACAAACTTGGTCTCCCTGGCCCACTTGGATTTCACCATTGTCATCACTTTCTGGATTTTGTGTATCTTGTAATGCCATAAAATCAGGACCGAAATCTTCTACATCTGGGACAGGAATATGTGGGGGATCGACTAACATCTCATCATCACTTATGACACGTAGTTGTTGTGTTGCTGACTCATCTGAATCCGTGTCCTCAGCAATCACTTTATAATAAACAACAAAATTTTACAATAAACATAATGACTAAGTAATTCTGTGCTCCTCTTTATTTGCCTGTACATCCAATGTTAATGCACATATTGTTATGCTATTTCTTTTATACGTGCATCAGTTTAATAACAAGCATGCTTTTCATAAACTGAACAGTGACATGTGTAATGTTCCCATTTCCTGATCACATAATCTAAACAGATGATTGCAGTTTTATGTCTGTATAAATGCTTGCATTCCTCAGTATTTTAGAATTAAATATTGATGTAATAGCATACGACTCACCTGGTGTCGAATGTGAGAGAGATGGCCCAATGTCTCTGTTCCCTCCAATTCCAAAAATAAGACGGGGAGTCATGATTGAATACATCTTTTCCTCGTACGAGTGTAAATTCAATGATGCTTGAGGTCCGCCTCCTGTTCCACATGCGATACGTCCGGCCAGTGCCATCTTCATCTTCAGTCTATGTTTAATGTCCCCAAATCTTTTCTTACACGTCTCTGGGGTACTTTTAAAGACGCCTGATGCTGACACAGCTCGGCATATCTCTGCCCACAGTTTTGTTTTCTGACTGGTCTTGGTTTTAGCTGTGTATATGTAAAAGTGTTAATATACATTTAAGTAGTGATTTAATAATGTATGGTAATATATTAAACAATTTTAAAACATGTACATATCATTACAGACATATCATTAGGCTATGTCATGCGCGCATTCGTGACAAATTAAATGTTCCCAATTAGCTGCACACCACCGTTATAGCATAGATGTTTACCAGCTCAATGTTATGTTACGCATGTCTTGCATAAACATTTATGGCATCTTTTGTAGCATTTCTATTAACACTGGGAGGAATTTACTGTGAGGGAGTTGGTAAGTACCATAGTCCCACTTTGTGGTGACTATGAGAATGGGCCTGTGGAACGGGTAAGTGACCACGAAACATGACGTTTCCCCTGCGCCTCACCGCACCCACTTCCTTCCCTGTTAGGGATTTGTTTATCATATCCCTCACTTTTTAGCGATGTCACATTTCCCCCTTCCCTTACCATCCCTACCCCTCCTGTTAATTGTATGTGATGAGAGTTTTTTGGCACATTGTCAATTAATGTTGTTCACTTTTGCTCATTCATGTATATCAGCATTTCAAGTATCATTGATTGTTTAGTATTCATTATGAGTGTGGGGAACACTTTTTATGTTCTATATGTACTGAGGAGACATTTGAGGTCTCTTCATTGTTCCCCAGCAAACAAAACTTACCTACAGTATGTCAAATATAGTTCATACATTAAATAGTGCGGCCTATACAACATACTTTCTATATTATAATATAATAATTGTTAACAAATTCTTACATGCTAATGATCCATAGAGTTGTTCAAAGGAAGACATGACATCTTCAACAAGGATGTCATTTTCCCGATGGGTAAATCGGGAGTTTCTTAGGCCCTCCGTCCGTGCCTGGCTTGTGGATTGCCCCTCATCACTTCCATCCTCCTCCGCATTACTGTTCGTATGGTGGACAGTGTCCCTCTCTCTCTGTCCAGTACTCCCGCTACCCTCACCCACCTGCACTCCCCCACCTGGAGTATCATCACGGGACGTCCCGGCATGGGACGTACCTGCCCTGGCAGGATGGACCGTATCTGAATGTCCCACTCCTCTCCCACGCCCCCCCACTCCCACCAGCCACCGCACCTCCTCCACTCCCACGTTCCAGCACTCCACCAGCCACCGCACCTCCTCCACTCCCATGCTCCAGCACTCCACCAGCCACCGCACCTCCTCCACTCCCACGCTCCACCACTCAACCAGCCACCGCACCTCCTTCACTCCCACGCTCCACCACTCCACCAGCCACTGCACCTCCTCCATTCCCACGCTCCACCACTCCACCAGCCACCGCACCTCCTCCACTCCCACACTCCACCACTCCACCAGCCGCCGCACCACTCCCACTCATCCTCTCTATTTCATGCAGTCACTCACAAAAAACAAATATAAAACAAAATGACAAACTAACAAAGTTCTTTCACACTAACAATACAAAAATGTAGAGAAACAAAATATAATAACACAAGACAACTCACTCAATAATCACCAACAAATCACCAACTCTCTCCTCCTACTACCACCAAGTCCACTCTATCTCTCCTCACAACAAAACCCACACTGGCTGAACAGAATGGACGCTTTATATAGGGTGTCCCTCCAAAATAGTGGCGCGAAAGTGTGATTATAATTGTTGTCATGTGCTTGGCTAAATTCATCACTTAAGCATTTCAGCATTTAACCCCTACACTACCATGTCCCAAAAAAGATATATATGACACACACACACAGTAATTTCCAACGATATTATATTGAATGGATTCACTCCTTTCATGGACTCTCCAACAGATACCCCCAGGAAACTAAGGGGACATACACGAACTTCAGGGGACCATAATTGCCTTAGCGTGGAGATGACCAAATTAGTCAAAAATGGTAACGTTTGCTTTTATAATACTGTCAATGAGCATGGGGTCCTCGGAACTGACCCGCATTGGTTTCAGCCTCGGAGACCTCCTACTTCAGGAGATACAGGCCCGTTATGGGGTGCCGATATCTCCTGCAGAATGTAAATGTCCCGGTCACGTGACGCGGAAGCTTTCAAAGTGCAGGGGATACGACACCTCATAAAGGGGCCTGTATTTCCTGAAGTAGGGGGTCCCCCGACCTGAAACCAATGCAGTTCAGCTCTGGAGACCCCCTGCTCATGTACACTATTATTAAAATGTATTTGTTTGGTGTACGATCGCCTGTAACAGCCTTGCATGAAGATGGCAAATCTCCATGCAAATGTTCCAAGCGGCTTTTTTTCTGTCAGCTAGCGTACGTAAAGTTTAAGAATGCTAGCAGGGAAGAAAAAGCTTGCATGTACGATAAGCCAGTTTTTGGCCCGTCCGAGAGAAAATGGGCTCAAGGCCTTAGTGAATCGCGTCTCCGGCTTCACTTTGTAACGGACGTGATTTTTCATTTCAACCAGACTCTAAAGCACAGAGCTTAGTGCATAGCCCCCTATGTCTTTGTTATCTGAGGAGGCAGCTCTGATCACACTGGATGTGAATTCACTTTACACCTCAATTCCACATGCTGATGGAATTAGAGCAGTTAAGAAAATCTTAGCATCTAGTAATTTATATACTCCTAGAGAATGCATGTTGATTGTTGATCTACTAGAGATTATCTTAACATATTTTTTTTCTTATTTGAGGATTCCTTTTATGTACAAACCCAGGGCACAGCCATGGGTTCAAATGTTGCACCCACGTACGCAAAGGTCTAAGGATGAAGCCCCATTGAGGAGTAATCTTATTAATGGAACTTCACAAGATCAGAAAACAGTAAAAGCATTTTCAATTCCGTTTGTGTCAACTTATAGTACTCAAAGTGGACGCATTAAAAACATCATACTACATCATTGGCACTTAGTACAGAGTGATCCCCTATTAGCACCAATGTTTTCCGAAAAACCTCACTTCTCCTATAAACGGTGTAGAAATATTCGGGGCCAACTTATCAAAGATGACATTGGTGGTACCATTCTCAGACAAACATTTATGGGGACCCTGAAATTGGGCTGCTACAAATGCTATAGCTGTAGCCAATGCAGCTGTATTCAGGAGGGCACTTTATTCCATCATCCCCATACAGGGAAAAAATATGCAATTAAGGATTTCTATACGTGTTTATCACAATATGTCGTTTATCTAATCAAATGCCTGTGTGGTGTGGGATATGTGGGTGAGACGACTCAGACAGTAAAGGATCGGATTCGACAGCATAAAGCTGCCATCCGAAGATGTGACCAAGAGGCACCAGTGGCACATCATTTCACACTTGCTGGGCACAATGCAAGCCAATTAAGGTTTCAGGTCATTGATGGCATGAAGAAAAAGCGTTGAGGTGGTGATATTCAAAGATTACTGTTGCAAAAAGAAACACAGTGGATCAGACAGCTAGGGACAATGGCCCCGGGAGGCATGAATAAAGTGCTCACCTGAGCTGTTATTTTTCAACTTTGGCTGTGCACTGTCTTTTGAGACTCCTCAGATTGTCTGGTCAGTATATCCACACTGATCACCTTGTTCCTCGCCTTTGTTTACCCATAGATCCTGACCGCTGGCGTAATCTATGCTGTTGCTCCCTTATCTGATCATGTGCTTAGTTTATTAACCCCTTCAGGGTATAGAAGATAAAGTCAAACCGCGCTCTTGCTTCCTAACACGATCTTGGAATAGACCAACTCTTCCCTTTTGCAGCTGATGTGGTGTGAAGGCACCCCTCCTCCACAGGTCCCGTCGCAGGATGGCTCCAACCGCCGGGCAGCAGCAGAAAATGAAACACAAGAGCGCACCAAGGGTCAAGATTTAATAAAAACAAATAAATAATAACAGTAAAAACTTACATATGAGGGTAAGTATATCCAGTAGAACAGTGCAGGGGAAACAGTCCTGGTGGTGGCCTGGGCACAGGGAAATGGTGCTGAGGCTTACGAGGTAGACCCGCGCGCTGGGGCTGCCTGGCTCGGCACCACGTTGTTCTTCCTTCCGGGTTGCGGCTTCTCGCGGGACCCGTGGATGGTTGCCCGCCTCATACGCCGGTTCACAGAAAAAAATGTTCTCCGGTTTCGGACAGTCTCTAGATGTTGATGGGACTGCTGAGGCTTAGTGCACCAGTCGGCTAATCTCCAATTGCACTGTAGGGCTTTCGCAACGCGTTTCACACGGTGTTGTGCTTGTTGCTGTCCTTCCATTTGGTCTAGCATGGCTAGGGTATATGGAAGGTGGGGGTTGGTGATGTTTAAATGGGTTGTGTCACAAGGGGTGGTGCAATTTGATCAGGCAGTGATTGGTGTAGTGTTATTTTCATTAAAGCTGTGGTAGTTTAATTCCCAATTTTGTGTCATAATGTTATTTTGGTTACAGTGGTTTTGGTGAGTTACAGTAGCACTCCTTGTAGCTTCTTCTTAGTTAGGCAGTCGCGGCAATGTGCCCAGGCATAGTCCTCAAGCAGAGGTATTAGGGGGAAAAAGGATTTTTAAAAAAAAGAGCGCAATGTTCCCCATTACGTTTATGTGATTATTTGATTGTTTTCTCTTAAAGAGTGTGAACTAAATGTTGCTCTTCTTAAATTAGTAAGGTGTGCAACCATGAATATACAATCAAGCATAACTGCCATGACATGCAGCCATAACTAAAAAATATGGGTTTCTTTTTATTGTGATCCAGCTGCAAGTGAGAGAAATGCAAACAGAAATCCTTCAGCAGCTGTTTTTGTATCCAAAGTGCTGCAAGTGCAACCACTATATAAAAAAAAACACTTTTATCTTTTATATTACAAGTCAAAAGGCAGAACTGTAGCGAGCTATTTTAGATGTACCAATTGCCTCCCCATCTTACAAGTGAAAAAAGCTACTATAAAAACATATAGTAGTGTTCAAAATAACATTTAAAAGTTATTATATGTGGACAAGCTTAATATAGAAAGATATGCATTCACTGATTTGTAGAGTAGATAATAATATTTGCTTGGTGCCAGACAGTCTCTCTTGTAGTAGTAAGAGAATTACAAAAAAATGATATATGATGTCTTGGGTGCTTATGATGAAATTTGGAATATTAGCAATTTTCTTTTTCTTTGTTAAGTTCATGAACTTCAATGCTCAATGGAAAAAAATACATTTATCTTTTGATTTTTTTTTGTGAAAAACGTTACCTTTATTGTTCCTTTGACACCTAATGATGTATGATGATAGAGTTCAATTATAAAAAAAATTGTATGCAGCATTAAACATAGCAGAAATCTCAAGTGCAAAAAGTCTATGGCTTGAAAAGTTTTAAATCTGTGGAATTGGTACATTGCAATAGACAAAAAGGCCTGAATGCTACATCCAATATGACAAATTATTTAGTTCAATACTATCTGTTTTTTGTTCTCATAAGTATGGGTCATTTAGTAAAATCGTTTGGCCAAAAATTTCAAGCTAGAAACCACAACAAGTTGACCCCCTCAGCATGTCCAACTCTACCAAATTATTTACTGCATTTTGAATTTATTCCACTGTATAAAGAAAAGAAAAAACAAAACACTATAGCCAACAGCATGGGTGTGACATGTGTGAGATTCCTAAAGGGTTACAATTAAGAAGCACTAAATGTGCAATGTATAAGCTTTAGTGCAGTTAAAACTTGTTATAAACAAGAAGTGCTCTAACGAATATAGTGAAAAAATGTAAAAATCAAGTGCAAGGAAAACATATACTTCCCATGCCTGTGGCCTGGGGGAAGGAATCCATCTATAGGCTGCTCTTTCACATGTGTTCCAGGACCTACTAATTAAAATTATGATGAGTGAGCTTAAAATTAAAGGGGAGGGGTCACAGACCTCCCAATAAATTGTTTCCAATTTAGATTTAGACGTACAGTATCACTTGTGAGCACATTCGCATGTCTCAGACAGTTCTGCACAGTGCCGTCTTAATGCATGGGCACGCTGGGCAGTTGCCCGTGGGCCTCACGAGCATAGGGGCCGCATGCTAATCTATGCACAGACCAGAATTTAACAGTAATTTTCCCATCACCCGCCTCAACATTCAAATCTCCCGCTAACTCGGTAGAAGGAGAAATATTACGACTTGTAGCGGAGAGTTGGCAGGGCCCAATGCACTGCTTTGCCCGGGGGCCTATAACGCTGTTAAGACAGCCCTGGTTCTGCAACCCTGCTTTTCACCATTATCTCCTGCCATTCTGTGTTTTCACTGCAGAAAGGGATTCTGGGAAATGGCATATAAATGAGCACATCATTTCACCTTGTGCTTCAAATCCATTTTGACATGGACTCTTATAAGCTTATGCCTGCCGTATTACACAGCGTGTCAGGACAGCCTGGGTTAAAGTGCATAGCCTGTAAACTTATTCACAGATATCTATTTCAACCTTTTGCGTCTCATCAGTGTGAGGCTGGTTCTACTGGCTTTGCCTGATTTAGACATAAACAGTCTTAGCAAGCTCACACCCCCAAACCCACTGCATTATATATTATTGTTTTGTTTCCTATTTTCTCTATGCAGTGGAAGAAATACAAAAGGCAGTAAATAATTTGGTAGTGTCAGACATGCTGAGGGGGTTTAACTTGATGTGGTTTCTAGCTTGAAATATTTTGGCCATAGGGTTTAACTAAATTAAACCAATACTTATGAGAAGAAAAAACAGATTGTATTGAACGGAATAATGTGTCATATTTGACGTAGCATTGGTGCCTTTTCGTCTATTCTTGTATATTATATGTCACTATCTGGGTAGCACTCCAATCAACACAAATAAATATATATAATGCAGTAGTTTGGAGTTTTGAGCTTGCTAAGACTGTATGTCGAACTGGTACATTGGCCTAGATTTCTTAATTCTGCTTTATAATGTGCGTTATAACATATTGTGATCCCAGTGATGTTTTGGGAATTCCGCCATATTTACTAAGAATTACGTATGTGTAAGTGGGTTGTGATATGCAATCTCCTGTGCATGCACCTGGAAAGGTAACTCAAAAGTAAACAATGCTACTAATACAAATAAGAGTCTAATAAAAAAAATCTGCATTAATCAGTGCTAGCTGTGAAAAATTGTGCATATGTGGTGGTGAAGGGTGGAGGTTTAAGACATCACACTTCTCTACCATAGGGTTATATAATAGGACTTTAACAAAACCGTATTGCAGAAAATCACTTAATCTCTTTGATGCCTGAGGCTACCAATGCATTGCAAAGGAATGCCTTCAGGCACCAAAGGATTTAATATACAAAATAAACACCCAAGAAATAAAACACAAAAGCATAACATCAATATATGCACATTTTAAGCCTTTAGCAGCCAAGTGGCCAACTAGTTGAGGGTTTCTAGTGAGGTGGGAGAGAGAGAGAAGAAGTAGAGGAAGGAGATAAAGAGGAAGGAGGAGAGAGAGCAGGAGAGATAGACTATATATTATAGATCTTTATCTATATATATTATATATATATATATTGCCAGGGTCCCTCCGGTCCCCCTCTCTGCCGGTTTCTTTCTCCCTTACGTGTGTGCTGCTGCGGGGGCGGGCATGTTCCCGGGGGCTCCCAGTGGCAGCTGCGGCAGGACGCCGCCACGTTTAATGTGTTCGCGCATGTGTGGAGGCTTGCACGTAAGCAGAGCAGTCGTGGCGGCCATGTTGAGGTTGGCGCTGGAGTTCACGCCTGTGCAGTGCAATGCACAGAGGTTGGCAAGCATAGAGGTGGCCATTACATGTGTGCAGTAGCTATTGGAAGTTGCGCATGCTCAGTTAAGAGTAGCGGCGGCCATTACAGCTTCAGACATGCACAGTAGAGATCACGCACGCGGCGCTAATAGAGAAGAGGTCCTGAGTGGACTACGATTCCCAGCAGCCTCTGGGGAATGCCCTTTCACCCCTGTCACCTGCTGCATTGAAGCCAATAAGGCTGACAGATTCTCATGCTGCATTTTGGATACAATGTTGTGTGCAGACAGGGATTATCAGTTAGGAGCTGGGATACAGAGAGGGGAGGGTGTGTTTGTGCAGGGAGGAAGTAGCCTCTTGCACTAGGCCAGAAGTCTCCCCTTAGGCCCCAGCTAGGTCATACTCACCCCAGCTTGTGGTTACTGCAGGGACTCCCCTGAGATAGGGACAGGGTCCTGTAGAACCTAGACAAGTGAGGGTCCAGCCAGGAAACGTAACTATCCTGGCAATTGCAGGGAAGGTGAATTGCTGTGAAGGTGAATTGCGTGAAGGTATAACATCCTCTGCGTTAGCAGAGAATACCCCAACGCCAGTAGGCCCCACTCTCCACTGGTTTAGTGGGTAAGTTCATAGGGATGGCCCCTTAGGTAGGGACCCTGCCCTTAGCTGAGTGTGAGTTTAGTCAGAGACACGGCTGCAGTGCTGTGTACTCTGACAAGAAGAGACAGTGTTGCTTTGCAGTGCAGCACAGCAGTTAGTTTGACAGTTTCAGGAAAGGCCCCTTTCAGTGCAAGTGGGGGTTTGCTTTCTATAGTACCAGTTCTATGTGATATCACCGGTGCCAGTTGCACTCAGTGATCGCGGCCAGCGCCTGGGCTCAGACAGGCTCTACAGCAAGAAACTTTCCAAAGGAGGATCACTCCATGCGGAAGCCACCCACTGCCAGGCAGAGTTTCAGGACGTCGCAGAGGATATCGCAGAGCAGCGTATCCTTTGTGAAGAATCTGCAGCCCCAGGTGCTGGGGCAGGTATCGTATTATACGTGCACCAACAAAACCGGTACATCAGGCGCTGATCCCGCCTATAGGTTCTGGGTCTCTTAGAGGACATTTGGGACTTTGGTACATAGTGTGGGGTTATCACCCATAGGGAGTAGTGTTACAGAGTGACACAGTTATTGTTGTTGATGATATGTGATGTATGGTTATTCTGCATATAGTAAACTGTTATACTTGTACTCCTGTGTATGTGGTTACTATATGTGGGTCCTGTGTGGGGTACATTCTACACTCCTAGAATCCTACACAGGTGGAGGCGCTGTAAGGAAGATCGTTCCAGAAGATTCACCCCAGGTTCCCATTAGCGGAGGCTCAGGCCTCCTGTGAACCTGCAGGTATACGCACCACACCTGGTAACATATAGGTTCCTCCTCACATGCACTCTATCTGCGATTGGGGTTGGGGGAATACCCGTTACATTTGGAGGCGCTGCTGAGATCAGACCTGGGGTGCCCTATTTTATTTTGTGTCAAATTGTCCACCATGTTCATACCCTCAATCCATGAGGTTCATACTTGGGCCTGCTGATGTAAAGCACTGCCTAGTCACGTGGTGGTAGTAGGGAACGTTCCCAGTCATGTGGACAGGATTGAAATTTGAGAGGCCCTAAAGAAACTCCTGGGCCTAGACCAAGGGTGGAAGCAGATGGAGCAAAGGTTTGACATCACTGCCCTGTGGAGTAGCCTATGGATAGCGGCAGGTCAGGAATTATGCAGGGAAAATGGCCCTTGGACTTTATCAGCCCCAGGTGCCCCACCAGAAGGCTATCCCCTTGTATATGAGGAGAGCCCTAGCGTAGTTAAAGTGACTGTGCACAAAATGGAGGTTTTCTCATCAGGGAATGCCAAAAGTGAGTCACACCTAAAATGGCGTCTCCCGCTAAATCAGGAGAGCACACGTGCTGCTGACTGCCAGCCTGCACAGAAAAGCGTTGCAACAATCTGTCCGGGTTTGGCGCGAAAATCAGAGCCTCTCCCCTGCGATGTGAGTGGCTCAGTGCAGAGCCAGAAACACCCCTTGAAAGAGTGTGCCGCCCCTCCTCTAAAATCCACCAGGGGGAATGAGCACAGTCAACTGTCAGTAGCAACTTCTGTTCCCCCTAAGAAAGATTAAGGATGCAGCAAACCACAACCTCAGCTACCAGGGGCATGGCGAGCGAGAAAAGTAAGGCAACCATTTATTTTGTGCTCGTGTCTACATAAAGTGAGGACAGGCGATATGGACTCATTGCCTAAAGGGTTCCTGGAAGTATCTACTGACGGGATCATCAGCTTGAGGTGTTTGGGCCCTGATTGTTTATTCCTTGGAAAATAAATTGTTTGGGGATCTATTTTCTTTGTGAATGGAGCAAACCATCTTGTGTCTAGCCCTTTTCTGCCTACGCTTGAGGAGTACCAAGCCCCGATGACAGTGACGGCTCCAGATCCGGTTCCAAAACCAGACCCCCAGATGACGGAACCACAGATGACGGAATCATCAAAGGGTAAGGTGACTGCCCAGGGAGAAGGGGGATTGCTGCCACTGGTACCGCCGGAGCAGGACCACTTCATGCCGGTTGCCGCCAGTGAATGCGAGGCGTTCCGAAGCTGTTCTCCTGCGGAGGTGTCCCTACCCCCATCCTGTACTACTGAAGACAGTAGTCAATGACCTGTGGTGATGCGCTAACCGACGGACCACTCAAGTGAAGCTGCAGACAAAGAACCAACTACCTCAATTGCAGCGGACCCTGCTATGGGCCCATGTGCCCTACAACGGCCAGTCCGGCCTACTACGATGGTACCATCGGTCCTAGGCTTGGGATCAGTACCTAACGATGACAAGGGTGAGTTGACTGCCCCAGGGGTGTCGAGTGTGAGCTTCCAGGTGACCGCGGAGCACGGTAGCTCCTTAAGTCTGGCACCAGAGCGATTGGCTCCACTAGGCATTGCGTCCTGACGGAGGTGTCCCCCTTAGAAGATTGCTGTCCAGTGGTGCGAGTGGACCAGTACTACCGATTATCGTCCAAGTGAAGAGGAAAGTCAGCCCCATCATGATGTCCAGTGCTGCCATAAGTATTATTGTGATTGAACTAAGTGTGAGCCGTGCGCTCCAACCCAATTGGTCCCAGGACTGGAATTCAACACTCCTGAGTTTCCAGATAGTGAGTGGACTGTCCCAGAAGTGTCGAAGGCAGGTTCCAAGACAGCCGAGATGGTAAAAGTCAGCGTTCCTGATGACCTGCTGGCCAACGTGAATCAATCCAGTGGTAAGGTATTAACCCTTTACCCCCTGCAGGGTGTAACAGAGACATTGAGTACAGAGACTTTGCTAATCGCTCGCTTCCAAGTGGAAGCCTCCCAAGTGTTTAGGGACAAGGACTGTGTTGTGGGTGATCCAGTGAAATTGGCCTCTCTTACGCGCAATAAAAGGAGCGCTCCATTCACCATGTGGTGGACCGGGGAAAGGGTCAAGACCTCCTGGCCTACCGCATCCATGCCACGGATGGCTGGGTAAAGGTCTGGCCATGAGACACTGTGCTATTCCTTCCACCAGGGGGAGGAAGTAGCTTGGAACAAGTGACTGTTGCACATGACCATAATCTCAAAGAGTCTACGGAGACTCCAGTGTCGGTAACGGAGACTACCCAGGCGGAGGCTCACCAAAGTCAAAGTGAGGTACCCCCACATTATCAGTTAGGGGCACCCCACAATTGGTCTCAGCAAACAGCTAACACTCAGCTGGCTTCACGTATTACTGTGTGTGATATGCCATGTACCAATGACGTTAAAGCACCTGTGATAAGTTGTATATACTATGCACTGCATTTTCATTATATAACCATATTATGCTGTGTGACGCTGTCCTCCAAGCGGGGACGTTGGTATTTCCACCAGGGGGAGATTGTAGCCCGGGTTCCTCCAGTCCCCCTGTCTGCCGGTTTCTTTCCCCTTTGCGTGTGTGCTGCTGCGAGGGTGGGCGCATTCCCGGGGGCTCCCGGTGGCAGCTGCGGCAGGACGCCGCCATGTTTAATGTGTTCGTGCATGTGTGGTGGCTTGCGCGTAAGCAGAGCAGTCGCGGCAGCCATGTTGAGGTTGGTGCGGGAGTTCACGCCTGTGCAGTGCAATGCACAGAGGTTGGCAAGCATAGAGGTGGCCATTACATGTGTACAGGAGCTATTGGAAGTTGCGCATGCTCAGTTAAGAGTAGCAGTGGCCATTACAGCTTCGGACATGCGCAGTAGAGATCGCGCACGCGGCGCTAATAGAGAAGAGGTCCTGAGTGGACTACGATTCCCAGCAGCTTCTGGGGTCTGCCCTTTCACCCCTGTCACCTGCTGCATTGAAGCCAATAAGGCTGACAGATTCTCATGCTGTATTTTGGATACAATGTTGTGTGCAGACAGGGATTGTCAGTTAGGAGCTGGGATACAGAGAGGGGAGGGTGTGTTTGTACAGGGAGGAAAGTAACCTCCTGCACTAGGCCAGAAGTCGTATTATACGTGCACCAACAAAACTGGTACATCAGGCACTGATCCCGCCTATAGGTTCTGGGTCTCTTAGTGGACATTTGGTACTTTGGTACATAGTGTGGGGTTATCACCCATAGGGAGTAGTGTTACTATCACGCTGTGCTCACCATGGACAAGGAGGGACCCCAAAACTGAGGTGACAAGGGTAACACCTGCACCCACAGCTACGGGGACACGCCTGGAAAGTGGATGGTAGGCGTCCAGAACTGTGCGGGAGTATAAAATATAGTTTAGATACTCGCCGGATGTATAGGGAAGTTCCAGAAGAATAGTCGGTACCGAGAGCCTGGGGTCCAGAGCCGGGGGGTAGGTCGGAATCCGTAAGCCGAGGTAAAGGGTCAGAGAGTTCAGGAGATCAGAGAGTAAGCCAAGGGTCGAAGTCCAGAGCGGGTCCACAGCCAAGCCGGTTCGGTACACGGGAATCACTAGGAAAAACAAAGAGACAAGAACTAAGGCAGGCACGACCGTGGGTAACACAGGTCACACAAAGCTATGCTCAGCCAAAGAAGGAATGGCTGAGCAGGGTATAAATAGGAGGAAAGACCAATAGGAAGACGGGGAGTGACGGGGGACCGGCCCCAAGGAAGATAGGGATTGGTGGTGAAAATATTGCCACAGCTGATAGCTTGACGCGAGGTGATAGTGTGCGCCATGCGGGAGATGTATGCGTGGCCTAAGCTGGGGGCGGGAGCTCCTCCTGCAGGAGGATGTAAAAGTGCGTGGTCCTGCGTGCGCATGCGCGTGTTCTTCAACCACCGCGGGGATCAGGGAAGAGGAAGGAGGATGTTGCTCGCGGCGGCGAGACAGCAGAGCCTGAGCGTGTCGGGTAAGTAAAGACATGGGAGGAACCCCCTTTGGGAGAGGTGTTCCCCCGGCCCTTACAATGACAGAGTGATACAGTTATTTTTGTTGATGATATGTGATGTATGGTTATTCTGCATATAGTAAACTATTATACTTGTACTCCTGTGTATGTGGTTACTATATGTGGGTCCTGTGGGGGTACAATTTACACTCCTAGAATCCTACACAAGGTGTGGGCTGCTAAGGGAGATCGTTCCAGACACCCCAGGTTCCCATTAGCGGAGGCTCAGGCCTCCTGTGAACCTGCAGGTATACGCACCACACCTGGTAACATATAGGTTCCCCCTCACATGCACTCTATCTGCGATTGGGGTAGAGGAATACCCGTTACATATATATATATATATATATATATATATATATATATATATATATGAGTGTGCACACATTATTCATGATGAGATCTATGGACAGCACATTGTGAAATACCTTCGTTATATCGACGACGTGTTCATGTTGTGGGCTGGCAGTGAGGAGGAGTTGCTGGCATTCGTGACGGCTCTGAACGGGATTCCATCCACAATACGGTTTACCCTTAACTACAACATCAATGAAATCGCTTTTTTGGACACTGTAGTATACAAATCTGATGGCATGTTAGCCACAAAGCTCTATCGGAAAACCACCGACAAGAACTCATTATTATGTGCAACTAGCCATCACCCACTGCCTCTGAAGAAGGGTCTTTCCTATTCACAGCTCCTAAGAGTGAAGCGGATCACCACCGATCCAGATGAGACACAGAGGGCACTCATACAGATGGCTGCACGTTTTCGAGAGAAAGGCTATGATGCTCAAGATAGCCGTTATGCGTTGCAGAAGGTTGCACTAGTTGATAGGAGTGTTTTATTGACACCAGCACCCCCTGGACAGGTTACTGACTGAATGAACATCATCAGCACTTTCAGCACAGCGTCTAATGGGATTAAGCGAAATATTCGTAACAATTGGCATATCCTGGAGAACGATGAGAGAGTGGGCATATATGCCAAGGAACCTCCATTGTTCTGCTTTCGACGTGGGCCTAATATTGGGGACATGGTCACTGGCTCAGATCCTATAGAAAAATATGCTACCTCCAAAACCTGGTTGGCTAAGAAACCCGGGTCTTATCGCTGCCACAGTTGCACAAACTGCAAGTTTATGCAGCTAGGATCGAGTTACAATCATCCACACACTGGCAGGTCTATTCAACTCAAACAAGTGCTTAATTGTGAATCCAAATTTGTGATTTACTACATCAAATGCCTGTGCGGACTCCTGTACATTGGCAAGACCATAAGAATGCTTAAAGAAAGAATGGCGATGCATCGTACGACAATCAGAAAAGCCATAGCGGGTGGGCCTGATGACATGGACCTGAAATGCCTTCCGGTCGCTAGACATTTTAAAGAAGCAAGACATTCCCTGGCCACACTTAGGTGTATGCCTATACCCCAGGTCCCGACACCTGTACGGGGAGGGGACCGGGGCAAAACCTTGCTACCACAAGAGGCCAGACTCATTTTTGCGCTACGGACGGTGGCACCTGGTGGCCTCAATGAAGAGTTAAAATTGGGGTGCTTTCTGTGATACTGGCCCTCTGCCTACCTTGCCTCACTTGCATGTGCATGTTTTGGTTTTTCAACATCCGGCTTTATAATCAGTGATCAAATATATTTTCCATAGCTGCACTTTATTTGCGCACCCTCACTTTCACTGTTGTTTTTGGGTTTGTTTATCCAGCAACAATGCATTGGCTCACCTGGTTTTTATGTTTTTTACGTTTTTATTGTGTATTAGACATCTCCTGCCTTTAGCTCTAGCTGCCTTAAGTTGCTTTAATATCCTTTTTTTTCCTGCACGTCTCCTGGCTATGCTGGCTCACGCAGTGCTGTCCCCAGTGGCCTATTAGTGTTAATGCACATGCGCAATGCTGTTAGCTGGCGTCCGTGGTTGCCAAGGCACTCTCTGATGCTCACTGTGATCGGAGACAGTTCACAGTGGCGTCTGCCCTATTGACTTCTCGGCTCTCAGCACTCTTGCTCGCGCGTGCGCAGCAGAGTCTGCATGGCGTCTGTCGGCACTAGACGCCATACAGTGACATCAGAACGGCCTGTTCTGAGTGGACGATTGAATCCCCTGTGTTGAGGGAGTGATAAACATGCATTATTTGCAGCAGATTGGTTGGAGCTTGGATATTACCAGGTGAGGTGCATTGCGACATAGATTGGGTGTTGGTGATTGGTGTATGTGATTTATGTGCACTTATGGTGGGGTATATAGGTGGGTCACTTACAGTTGATAGTTGCACGGCCCTGAGGAAGGTCTCCCTGTGGGATCGAAACGTTGGCATTCGTATAACAGTGTGTTTTGAATACATCACTTTTGGATTTCTCCTTGCAGTATGCTGTCTCCTTTATTAGTTCATGGACTGGTAACTATATATATATATAAAGGAGAAGAAAACAAAAGACAGGTGCACTCATAGTGTAGTAAAGTTAACAAATTTATATATGGGACTGGATAAAATATGAAATGCTGCTCATTGAAGTCATCCTCCATAAAAATTTCTTTAAATTTGAAAAACATTATTATTTACAACTAACTGGTACGGCCATGGGCTCCAATATGGCACCGTCTTATGCAAATCTCTTTATGGATTTGTATGAACGGATGCACATATTGACTGACACTACGCATGGACGGCATATCGCCAAGTACCTCCGCTATATTGACGACATCTTTATTCTGTGGACTGGCAGTGAAGATGAGCTGCTGGCGTTTGTTTCTGTCTTAAACAACATTCCCTCTACAATCCGGTTTACCCTTAACCACAGCAATCAGGAAATTGCCTTTCTGGACACCATAGTGTACAAAATTGGTGATACGTTGGCCACCAGATTATACCGGAAGAGCACCGATAAGAACTCCCTTCTATGTGCAGCCAGTCACCATCCTGTACCGCTAAAGAGGGGTCTCCAATACTCCCAACTTCTCAGAGTGAAGAGAATCACCACCGATCCAGTGGAATCAAAAAGGGCCCTTGCCCAAATGGCCGCACGCTTTCGGGAAAGGGGCTACTCGGCCAAGGATATTGACTTTGCCCTGCAGAAGGTTGGACAAATTGACAGGAGCGAGTTATTGATACCATCATAAGGCAGACCGGTTAGCAATAGGCTTAATATAGTTAGTACGTTTAGTACTGCTACAAATAGCATTAAGCGCTGTATTCGGGATAATTGGCGCATCTTGGAGAGTGATGATAGGATTGGTGCATGTGCTAGAGAACCACCCCTATTTTGTTTTCGTCGGGGACCAAGCATTGGTGATATGGTTACTGGGTCTGATCCAACAGACAAATATGCTACATCCATCTCCTGGTTAGCCAAAAAACCTGGATCGCACCGCTGTCATGGCTGCATTAATTGCCATTACATGCAGCTGGGCCCTAGTTACAATCACCCGCATAGTGGTACACCGATCAAAATCAAACAACCACTGAACTGTGAATCAAAATTTGTGGTGTATTTCATTAGGTGTCCTTGTGGATTGCTTTACATCGGGAAGACAGTTAGGATGCTGAAAGAGCGTATGGCTATGCACCGCTCGAACATCAGAAAAGCTCTACTGAGTGATGCTACTGAAATAGACCTGAAGTGCCTACCTGTGGCTAGGCATTTCAAAAAAAAGAGACACACATTGGCTACACTCCGATGTATACCTATTCTGCAGGTTCCAGTACCCCCCTGTGGGGGTGATAGGGGCAAGACTTTGTTAAAACATGAAGCTAGGCTTATATATGAACTCCGGACTATGACACCTGGTGGCCTTAATGAGGAGCTTAAACTTAGCTGCTTTCTATAGATGTTTTTTTACTATGACTAATTATGCCTTATGTATATATGTCGCTAATACTCTGTTGTATCACTCCCTTTGCACACCTTCACCTCCTTTGTCTATATTTGTAGTGGTGGTGTTATGCGCGTCTTGTGCTCCGGTCCTATATCGGTCCCCCTGTGGCTTACTTTAATGCTCTGCCCCCTTTCCTGCCTGATTGCAGCTGTCGGTGTGTTGGGCATTGCGTTCTGATGCAGTTTTCAAGACTGTGCATGCGCGATCTGCGTTGCCGGCGTCCTTGGTTGCCAGGGAGACTATGTGAGGCGTCTGCACACTGTTGTGGTGCGTGGTGCATACTCCTGACTGGCACTCCGGCAGGCAGTGTGTGTTGCTCTACTGCGCATGCGTGGCGCGCGACGCTCCTCCGCACGGACACTAGACACTGAGACAAGCGTCTCAGGGCGAATTTCCCTGATAGCAAAAGTGCCTGCTCTCTATCTATGGCGATTCATATTATATGGCCTTAAAGGTAATGGGGGAGGGGACACGGAGCACAGCTATGTTGAATACCATGTCTGATTGCATGTTGGTGATTGGTTCCCTTTGTTTGCACTTTACTATGGGTGGGGGTATATAAGTTTGGTCACTTGCACTTGTGGGTTGCACGGCCCTGAGGAAGGTCTTTCTGTGAGACCGAAACGTCGGCTTACGTGTGTTTTATGTCATGAATACATACTTTTGGATTAACCCCGTGCAGTTTGCTGTCTCTTTACTGGTCCCCGGATTGGTTCGTATGTTATATATATATATATATATATATATATATATATTGCAGTTTGAAAGAACCACGAGCACTCCGTCCGAATCAACAAAATACTGGGTGCAAATCCTATAAAATAATTTAGACAATACGATACCGCATCAAGATGAAATATCAGAGGCAGCACTCCAAATGGTAATCAAAATATTGTATTGAATCAACAAGACATCATTCCAACGTTTCGGTCCTCAAACGGGACCTTTATCAAGGTGATGTGATTTACAGAGTGAGAACGAACACAGATATATACCTAAAAACCCATTAAATGTACAGGTGCAAGAAATAATCTACTTAATCATTACTCCCATCCATGTTGTTTAACCCCTTGAGTACCTGTCAGCAACTGGACTGTTGCTGTAGCTCTAGATTAACTGCGTGCATCTGACACGCATCTATGGTTAATGGAACGCAAGGGAAATCTCCATTAGGAACCAACTGCGCATGTTAAGCAACATGAGGGAACACTTGGATCTAAACATACAGCACCTGAACAAAAACACCTAAAGTGATAGTAAAAAACATCATAAAAATGTGAACATACATGCTGATGTATACTGGCAAGATATATAAAAAATAAATAAATGAAGTACACAAATCATTACTGCAACATGCTTAGACAATAGATGTAGTTAATGTACAACCATATAAATCTCTGATGGAGATTTAAGTATCATAAAGTAATCTTTTGCCATGTCAGGCCCATAATCTATCTATTAATAATTGCCTACACATACCCAAAAAGAAGGGGGAGGTAGCTCTTGACTATGCCTAAATCAACCTTTATCAGATAATAATTTGGCACGAGCTTACTGGCTATCAATACAGCCAAATGCGAAGCAAAAAAAGAACATCATAGGTCTAACCGTTAGTCTTAATGAAAATGGTATATAATCCAAAAATAGACACAGACTTCATTATGTTTGCCACTATTGATCAAAGGAACTGTAGTATAAGTACAAGGAGCATATGTCAAAAATAACGGAAAAATACATATGAACCATCAACAGATAAGGTGCTGCCAAAACATGCTGAGATATAGTATGCACATGGTTGATCCTGTAACAGGTATGTAAAAGATGAGAACCCCTTGTAAGGGTTGTGAGGTTGTGTCATTGACAATAGTACTCAAACCTCTGTCCAATTTAAAAGTGTCCCAATGTTTTTTGATTATAAACCGTATACAGTCTGTTTGTCTACTTTGTTGTGTAATAAACAATGGTACAATAGTACCCTCCTTTTTAGAAAAAAGTGTATTTCTGTTTTTATTTTTATTGGTTGGAAGAAGATCCATACGGTCTGAAAACCTCCCCTCATTGAGAGCCTCAGTAACATGGGATTCGCTATATCATCTAGACCGAAATCTATCAACTAGATTCCTAGATTGGATCTCAAATGCTTTCTCAGTAGAACATAGTCTTTTTAACCTTAGGAATTGACCCATAGGAGTGCCATTTTTTAGAGGTCTTGAATGTTTACTATCGGCCATGAGGAAAGCATTCCTGGAGTTGGACTTTCTATAAATATGTATCTGTATATTTCCATTGAGATCTATATAAAGCATGAGATCTAAATAACAAATGTGTTGAATATTATGTAAATAAATAAGAGATTGTAATCATTAATATTTAAAGTTTGAAAAAGTTTAAAACGTGAAAAAATCTCCAACCCAATAAAGAGCAAATCGTCAATATAACGTCTGTAGAATTTAATGTGCTCTCTAAAAGGATTGTAAACCCACAGATACCAAGCAAGCTCTAAGAAACCCCCAAAATTACTACATTATATATATATATATATATATATATATATATATATGTAAATATAATATATAATATATATAATATATATATATATATATACAGTGTATATATATACAGCTCAACCCCCTAATAACGCTGTGCTTGGGGTCCAAAGAATCACATTGCGTTATAAGCGGATCGCGTTAGAAATAATGTACAATTGTATGCATTGTACAATAAAGTATTTAAGATACCAATAATTGTGTTGTAAAGTATTCATAAATATGAAAATTGGGAGCCACACTTGCATCGTGTTATAAGCGGATTCGCGTTGTAACGGATCGCGTTATAACGGGATTGAGCTGTACTGTATATAGATGTAGCCCTGAGGTTCCGGTGACCCCTTTACTTACTTGTGCATGCCAGGGAGGGCTGTGTGGGCGGCTGAGTCGCCAGGGGCACCCGGTAGCTGTGATGCAGGGTGCCGCCATGTTGGTCAGGATTGCGCATGTGCGGGGACCAGAGCGTTGCGGCGGACCTGGCAGAGAGCTGGCACATGCGCAGGGAAAGTGCACGAAGCGGGAGCAATAGAGAAGAGGCTCTGAGCTGGGACTACAATTCCCATGAGCCTCAGCAGGGTCACATGATGCCAGGGAGCAAATAGGAGTTGAGGATTGCTGGCAGGCAGGAAAGGGAAGTGTGGACAGAGACCACAATAGCCAGTGAGTCCTGGGAGAGCAAGGGGAGAGGAGGTGCGTAGTGCAGGGCGTCAGTGACCCACTGCGTAGGTCAGGATATTCCCCCTAGGCCCCAGTACAGACCCTGAGACCCCACTAGCTTGTGGTACTGCAGGGAACAGCCCTAGATAGGGAATCACACTTACTGATAGTAGCAGTCAAAGACACAGCATCTTCCTGAGCTGCATGGTGATTTGCAGTTTGGTATCAAACTGCAGTACTGAGTCAAGACTCGTGAGAGACCTCGCTGGCAGTGAGGAGCTACTTGTGAGAGACGACGCTGGATCTGCAGATCCTTTTTGAAGTGACAGCGACTGGGTGCTGGAGCACCCGGAAGGTATTATATAAGTGCACCAACACAGTACCTGCAGGTGCTGATACCGCCTTGGGGGAGGGTTCTTTGGGGATACTGGGGGTTAAGTGACCAAGGAACTGGTATAGAACTTTGGACATGGTGTGGGGTGCACGCAGTGGTGGGAAAGGGACACTACTCCAGGGTGGAGCGTGGCCAGAGCCACTGGTATAAAGGTTAACTATCCAAGGACAATCATATATTGTGTGTGTGCATTATATTACTGCAAGGTTATTGCTACGCTATACATGTATATACTGTTCACTGTATATATCTGATTCACGTATATCTATGTTCCACACTTATATAGTAAAAGGTTACAGAGTTGTGGATTGTCATTGTTATTCTTGTCCAGGGAAATCTCACTTATTGGAGATCCCGGGCAAGTGGAGGCGCTGCCAATTACTTGTTGTTGCCCCATGCTCCCAGTGGCGGAGGCCCAGATCTCCGTGAGCCACCAGGTAGATATAGCACCAGTAGACCCGTCTAGTCAGAGGGAAAGAGGGATATATATGTATATATATATATATTTATATGTGTGTGTGTGTGTGTGTGTGTGT
>WSYH01002336.1:0-50460 GCA_036426205.1 Ascaphus truei
TGCCAGCCCTCGCCACTGACCATGCCAGCCCTCGCCACTGACCATGCCAGCCCTCGCACTGCCACTGCCGCAACAATTTTATACCGGAGGACAGGAAGCAGAATTACCGGCCTGTCCGGGTGAAAACCGGACACCTGCCAACCCTATGGTGGGCACGCATGGGCCGGGCGCGTGGGGCCCCCGGGCAACTGCCCAGCGTGCCCATACGTTAAGACGGCCCTGTGTGTGTGTGTGTGTGTGTGTGTCTCATTATAAAATGATTAATACGCCAGCTCTGGTACGGAATACTTTGGAATAAAAGGTGCGATGTTATTTCTCTGTATTTGAGAACTCAGCTGGGCGGCGGCTGTGCAAACAAAGAGAAAACGAGATGAAACAAGGTGTCGTGTGTAGTCCGTATAGGGCCTTATTTACTAAGCAGTGCTATGCCGTTGGATGGGCTGTAGGTATTTTCCTGTGCCAGAAAGTGTTTTGTGGCATAATAGCACCACTTAGAAGCTATGGCCTTAATATAGTATAAACTTGATGGACGTATATAATTTTTCAACCTCATCTACTACTGTATGTAACAATGTTTAGAGTCATTTTATTTACATTCACCTGGGATATCTTTCTACCAAAATTAGTTAGAGATGAGGTTGGGATCCCAGACTTTTCTCATTGACACAGAGGCGAGGCCCATTGGCAGCATTTTGTAACCCCCCCTGCTTCTTTCCAACATCATCATTGCTGCCTTGCCGTGTATTTCTGCCCCGTCTGGCAGTTTGGGGGTTAAACGTACGTGGATCCCGTTGAGATCTCAGTACAATAGCGGATCCTGCTTTTCCTTGTTCTTGTTTGCTTGACTCTCCCCCCCAGATGTTTGCCCCTTGTAAGAGCAGGGCTGGGCAGGCAGCAGCAGTAGCGGGGGACTCATAGTAACTTGCATTGGTAACTTCCTGTTTTTGTGCGGTTGTGTTTCTAACAGCATCCTCTGAACCTTGCTCAAGAACAGCCAGCTGCCAGGAAGTAACGGCAGGTCCGAGAGCACGAGCAGAAAGTATTCCCACAAGCCCCCCTGCTTATGTCAAGGCTCCCGCATTATAATAATAGTTTGCTGCTTGTGTGTGTACTAAAGAGAAATTGAAGGGCCCTGGAGCAGGGGTGGCCAACCCCAGTCCTCAAGGGCCACCAACAGGTCAGGTTTAAAGGGCATCCCTCAGTCTTTCACTTAGCCACCTATGCTGACGCAGAAATATCCATAAAAGCAGTGCTGGTGGTGGCCCTTGAGGACTGGAGTTGGCCACCCCTACCCCAGAGCATGACGGTCAGCATATATACCCCATGTCATGGCAGGGTGCCGGAGGGGTGGATGGTGGTGTCTGGCAATGCAATGCTAGAGTATTTGTACAGAGATGTTATCCTGCAAGCATCGCAATCAATGAGATTTAGGGTTTCTGGATCCCCCCCGTCCCTCCGTCCCCCATCCAAAATAAATGAGAATGGAAAAGTCCTGTTTCATGTCAGCGAGACTCCACTGCAGTGTATGAGGCCACTTATGCTAAAAATCAGTGAGACTGACTCCAAATGAGTTGACATGTCTGTTTATAGGCTGGTGATGAGGTGTAAGCTGGTGGCTCGCTGCATCACTGTGGATGGTGACTTGGCTTGGAATTGTTACTCCCCACATGACAAATGCCTCAGTCCTTCAATGAGTCATACTGTATGTAGAACACTCCGGTCTCAACACACTGCAATCTCCTGAAGCTCAGGTTTTCTTTGACTGAGCCACTGACTGAGCCAGCATGCACAGGGTTAAAGACACAGACTGCTGGATATCGTCACCTTCAGTGAGCAGGTTTATGTCTCTGTGGATGTTGCAGCAGAATCCCAGCACAGCTGAATCGCATTCCATCTCCAGCCTCTCTCTCTTAACACCCTGCCTATGGCGGCAGCCAAAGAGTGCATACCATGTGCTGCCATTTGCTGCCGTTCGCACACTGCACCTGCCAACACCCCAAGCTGGAAACACTACAGCTTCATGTTAAATAATGACTTCCGCCCAATCTCAGCTTTGGACTACTGTTACCTTGCTCTCCCTTATTTGCTTCTGTTCTCTCACTTCCACTTTTGCCTCTACTCACTTTCTCTCCTCCAACTCCCTGCTTGAGTCTTTGTAATCTGGTTTCCGTCCTCTAGTCTCCACTGAAACAGCACTAACAAAAATGTCCAACTCACAGTTAAGTCTAAAGGTCACTTCTCCTTGTAATTCTCCTGCATCTCTCTGCTGACTTTGACACTGTTGATCACCCCCTTCTCCTCCTGAACTCTCCATTCCATTGACCTATGTGACTCAGCCCTCTCCTGGTTCACGTACTACCTATCCAACCGCTCTTTCAGTCTTTCTGTCTCTGATGTCTCCTCCTCTTCACTACCATCTTTCTGTTGACTGTTGGCTCTGTTCTTGGCTCTCTTCTATTCTCACTACACCTCTTCTCTTAGGGAACTAATACAATCGTTTGGCTTTCAGTATCATCTCTATAACGATGATACCCAACCATTAGATTACGTGAACATACAAGCAATATAAAGATCAGCATGGGAGTCCGGCAGGAGACACCATGTCACCAAAGCTTTCACTGCAACACTTGAATAATTGTTCGAGACACGGCATTGGGAAGAAAATTGAATCAAAATCACTGGTGAATACTTGAGTCCTTTATGATTTGCAGATAACAGTGTTATCACCACAAGTCCAGAAGACCTCCAACAAGAAGTCACTAAGAAAGTGGGCCTCCATATGAATCTGAGCAAGACCAAACTGATGTTCAACAAATGTGGCAACTCGGTAAAGATCAAAATGAATGAAATAGAACTAGAAGAAATGGAAGACTATGTCTACCTTGGCCGACACGTAACAATGGATGGGAACCCTTTGAATTAAATTAATAGGAGAATAAATATGAGTTGGAGAACATTTAGAATAAACAAGACAATCAATTAAGGGAACTTTCCATGGTGCCTCAAGAGGAAAGTTTTCGACCAATATTTTCTGCCCGTGCTCACGTATGGATATGAAAATTGGACCCTAAATACGAAGATAATTCAGAAGCTTCTGTTAACTCAAAGAAGTATGGACAGATGCATGCTGGGTATTACCCGAAGAGGCATGAAAAGGAATAAATGGGGTTGAAACCAAACAAAAGTCTGTGTTATCATTGGACAAAGATGGTACTCGACTGGATTCCATGGGTAATTCAAAGAACAAGACAACGACCAAAAGTGAAATGGGAAGATGAAATCAGAAAATGTCAGTGGCTTTAGTATACCAATTTATGTCATGTTTATCTGTCTACAATAACATTAGTACCGGGTTATCCTCAGAACACAGTGGGTACAATTGTTTCCCACATGTTCTAGAGTACTGTATATTATTGTTACCTATAGATATCACCTACAAGGTATATTAGAACAACAGGTCGTATCTGTATTATTTGGCATACTCTTTGGTCAGGGAAATTTCAAAGCGTTGTGTGTTTTATTTGGATTCTATATGCAGCGATTTTCTACATTGCGTCATTGCGAAATAAATGAAGTATGTTTTTGAGTGCACCTTATGTGTGAATTCTGTTTTCATTTTCTGGAAAGGTTTCTTTTCTTTATTTATAGGAAATTACTGTCCAAGGTGGAACAGCGGCAAAAATGATATGGTTATGCCACGCCGCAGATACAGTGTTTCTTAATATTGGAATAACAGAGTAATTGGTATTTGTCCTGACCACATGTAGATTGTAAGCTCCATTGATCAGGGACTCATTGTGCCTGCAAAATGTTATATACAGCACAGTACCAAGTGTTCCTTCAGAAATATGTGGTGAATTTACCTTTTTGCGAGGGTCGGGCGCAGGCTCCGCCATCATGATGTCAGCATCGGGTGCAGGCTCCACCCTCGAGTTTGATCCAGACCTTGCTGCAGCTGGTGCCTCATCAGTGCCTGCTGTGCAGACCCCGCCCAGCAACGAATCATGGCTCTGATTCTAGTATCAGCTTCTGTTATGCAGCCATTCAGCTATTGGCTGTTCCTTCTTTATAGGCTCAACGATTGCCTCTGCAAATCGGCTGAGCATAATAGTATTTTACTTGTGACGTCGTGCTGGTCGCAAGCACACTGTTTTGCCTTGTCCTGCCTTACCTTGCTGTGCCTTGTTCTGCCTTGCTGTGTTGTACCTTGTCTTGCCGTTCCTTACCTGAACCCTGGCTATTGTCTATGACCAACCATCTCTCTCCAACCCTTGACCACGGCTAGTGACCCCAACGATCCATACCCTCTCCTACCTCCAACCACGATGAGTCTATCTACGTTCCTTACTTCTCCAACCCCGACCCAGATACCCATGACTATGAATCTGCATTACGGACACAACTTCGCGGCTCCAGGTCGGTGTTTCTATGTGCCCACCTTGGCCTCGCGGTTCAGCCCAGTTGGTGGTGAGCACCCGTTACAACCTCATTACCTTAAAGACACAGCAATAATTGAAGATTTAGACTACATTTTTGTAACCTGCGATGTGGCATCCCTGTATACGGTGAATGCCCACACACTGGGTTGCAATGCCATCAACAAAGATTCTAGATAAGGACACCTGTTTAGAAGAAGAACAAAAATGATTTGTAATGGCTGGAATTATGTTTATTGTAAGGCATAATTTTTGGAACTTGTGTGGGGATTACTTTTTGCAAGTGAGAGGAACAGCCACAAGGATCAGATGCGCACCGAGCTATGCTAATCTGTCCATGGAAGTACGGGAGTAAGACAGATTTAGGAATAATCATGAATTCGGTGCCAACCTAGTCCTAGAGTGTAGATTTATAGACGATATTTTGTTTATATGGAGAGGAGCTGTCACAAATCTGGAGATCTTTTTCAATTGTAATGATTTAAATGTGAGATTCACACACAATTTCAATAAAGAAAAGATAGCGGGGTCTGTATGCTGCCCCCAAATGCTATCTTCCGCACTGATTGCTGGGGGAGAGCGTAGGGCTGCTCTTACCTTCACCTTCATGCTGCCCTTCTCCTACAGCATCGCGGCTCCAAATCACGCCGCAACATCATATGTTGCCGCGTTGCCATGACAATGTGCCGTCACCTGGCATCGCATTGTCATGAAGACCCGCCATCACGTGACATTGCAGTGTCGGTTGACGCTGCAACGCTGAAGGAGGAGGGTGGTGCTGCAGGAGGAGGCGGCGGCCCAGGGGAAGTGCCTACGAGCTGCAACATTTTACATTCGCCACTGCACTAAGGCGAAACAGGAGTTGGATTTGAGCAAAGGCTTTGACGTTTGCTGCACCTCGGACGAAATCAGAGACTGCGACCAAATGAGACGTGTCAACCGGAGATCCCGGAAGTGACGTGGAACGCCGGAGAGACGATCAAGATCAGAGCGAGGTCCTCCCGATACTGTTACAGCTCAAGTATTACTTACAGATGTGAGTGAGATGTCCTTTTGATACAATTTGTATACACTTTATATTTTCTATCACACTATGCTGTGCTTTTTCGTATTTTTTTTGAGAGAGAGTTGCTGATTTAATATATGAAGATTCTGCACGGCAGTGAATAACCACAAAGGATTCTTCAAAATCATTTCATCTTGGATTCCGTGTGAGTGGATATATTTGACTCAACACTTCTGCACAGATCATAGGTGCAGTTTATTATATCATTACATTTAGAAAATTAAAAAAAATCTTTTTTTGTTGAACTGAATGAGTATATTTGTAAGGTACCTTCAAGCACACAATCCTATTGCTCAGGTTTTAAGTGAGCGGGAAAAAAGCCAATCAATTTGAAAGATAGATCAAAGCGGCTTCAGAGATGTAAAAATAGAAAGAGATGAGATTAGGGATTGGAACAGACAGGCCAGTTATGGGTGTAATGTATTACTTAATATCTTGTTGAAGTGCCAAACTGCTTTAATCTTCCTAAAATCTCTAAGGCAGGGGCGGCCAACTCCAGTCCTCAAGGTCTACCAAGAGGTCAAGTTTTCAGGATATTCCTGCTTCAGCACAGGTGGCTCAATCAGTAGCTCAGTCTTTGACTGGCCAACTCCAGTACTCAAGGGCCACCAACAGGCCAGGTTTTAAGGATATTCCTGCTTCAGCACAGGTGGCTCAGTCTTTGACTGGCCAACCCCAGTCTTCAAGGGCCACCAACAGGCCAGGTTTTAAGGATATTCCTGCTTTAGCAAAGATGGCTCAATTTTTGGCTTAGTCGATTCAGCACCCTGTGCTGAAGCAGGGATATCCTGAAAACCTGACCTATTGGTGGCCCTTGAGGACTGGAGTTGGCCACTCCTGCTCTATGACGTTAACATTGGTATATCTCATATGTCCATCCTAACTCAACATCTCACCAACTCCCTCTGCTTTTATTACACAGAAAAGGCAATTGAATTAAAAATGGAAAACAAATAGAAATGTTGGTTTATTGCTTGGTTCATCTCTATCAGGGAGGTCCTGTCTCGCTGAGCGTTGTCCTTAAACATGTTCATCTTGTCCACTACACAAAGTGCTGACTGTTACACCACGTCCGGTCCAACAAACACAATATGTGGTCTCGTGGTATCAGCAGTGCAAGCATAAGCAAAGCATGTGTTTCCAAAGCAGTGATAGGAGGAAAAGATATGACTTAAACCTGCAATGATTCTGCAGAACAAAATGTTAACTGATTTACACACTGTCCTCCTGCACTGTTCCTCACACTGCCCTTTTATACAACACGGGGGTGAGCTCTGTGATTCTTAGGCTGCGTCCAGGGTTGCAGCAGCCGTACAGAGGCGCGCTGAGTTTCCCTGGCCTTGGTTAGCGCGCTGTCCGTGGGCGAGAAGTCGGCGGGCGGGCCAGTGACGTCACGGAGCTGGTTCGCCCTCATTGGGCGAACTGCTCACGTGACCGGCCCTGCGCTCCCGTAAGCGCGAAATCTAAAATTTGGATAAGACCTACGCTTCCGCACGCTTGCGGAAGCGTAGGCGAGCCCCTTCTAAAGCCGCTCTCATTGCGGCTGCAGGGGCTCACTGGTAAGCACCAGCGCGCCTCAGCACGGGTCAGCGCCTAAGCGCTGACCATGCCCGAGGCCTTAGTGAGCGGCTCTGTGAACAATGGCACTGAGTGTGCATCAGGTGAGCCTGGTTCAATTCCCCGTGTCAGCTCCTTGGGACCTTGTGCAAATCACTTTATCTCCCTGTGCCTCAGGCACCAAAAAACCATAGGGGCCTATTCACAAAGCAGTGCGTTTTCATCTGATTATGCATTTATTTATCACGCTTTAAGACATGAGGCCAAAAGCGGGATTCACTTAGAAATGAAGGCCGATACAAAAATGCCCTATCGTGTGAGCTGTTTTTTGCATCAGTGCTAGCGCGCTATAAATTCTATAGCGCGATAGCTGATAGAAAAACTGCAGCCTGGAAGAGCTGCATGGAGACGCTGCGTCTCCCTGCGCGCTGCGTCTCCCTGCGCGCTGCGTCTCCCTGCGCGCTGCGTCTCCCTGCGCGCTGCGTCTCCCTGCGCGCTGCGTCTCCATGCGCGCTGCGTCTCCATGCGCGCTGCGTCTCCATGCACGCTGCGTCTCCATGCACGATGCGTCTCCATGCACGCTGCGTCTCCATGCGCGCTGCGTCTCCCTGCATGCTGCGTCTCCCTGCACGCTGCGTCTCCCTGCACGCTGCGTCTCCATGCGCGCTGCGTCTCCCTGCACGCTGCGTCTCCCTGCACGCTGCGTCTCCATGCACGGCTCTTACAGGCGATCGTGCAGTAACATTATTGATTTTGGTAATGTGCAGAGGGTCTACTGAGCTGAACCGCATTGATTCCAGCCTCCCTGACACCCTACTTCCCGAGATACAGGCCCCACGTTATGGGGTGCCGGTATCCCCTGTGCTTTTAAATCTCCTGCGTCACGTGACCGGCGGATTTAAATTCTGCAGGGGGATACCGTCACCCCATAACGGCTGAAACCAATGCGGTTCAGCTCAGGAGACCCCCTGCTCATGTACACTATTATCAAAATCCCAATAACAATTTTACCCCTGCTTACCGAGTTACAGGCCCCGGTATTGTGTGCCGGTATCTCCTCCTCCGGTATTTAAATCCCACGGTCACGTGACGTGGACGATTAAAAAAATGGCGGCGATGCCGACACCCGATGCCCCATACCAGGGCCTGTAACTCGGGAAGCAGGGGGTCCCTGAGGCAGAAATCAAAGAGGTTCAGCTCAGGAGACCCCCTGCTCCCGCACCCTATAAATAAAACCCCTATACCCCTATACCCCCCCCGCCCCCCTTAAACCCCCCCCCCCCATGCCCCCTCAACCCCTAGCTGGTGAAAAAAGATGGCGAGTTTTTATAGTACGATTCAGTTATCACAGCTTCGTGAATGGCAGTTACTGGCAAAAAACAGCGGGCTTGACATTTTTTGGCCAATTTGGAGACTTTTTTTGTCTCTGGCTGTTTACGGCGATAAAAAGCTATTATAGCGTGATACTGCGCTGTTATCACTGCTTTGTGAATAGCAGATCAGGCAGTACCGCGCTATAAGAGCATTTATCTCACTTAAAACCACGTATCACTGCTTTGTGAATATGCCCCATAGATTGTAAGGTCTGGCAGGAACTGTGCCTGTGTGACATAGTCCAAAGATGTTAGGCAGCTTTCTGCCCCGTTTTAGAGCAGAAAGTGCAGGAATAGTTAATGATCCGTTCCACAGCTTCCCATTAACTCAGGCAGCTGGATGGAAAATCCAGACCACAGATTACAATGGCTCTAGTTCTCCCTCACCTGCTCTTCTAATCACATGCACAGGTACTTAGAGCAGAGAGGTTTTGCATTTCACTCTCTCTCCTTGGAGCCTGGGGGCTGGGGGTGTCGCTGCTCCCCTGCATCCAGTATCGGGGTTGACGGCCCCTCCACGTATCACAGTACCAGAGGATTTGCCTGGACTCCACGAACAGATAAGACAAAACAAATGGTTACTGCTGTTGCTAAAAGACTGTACTGTATCTTGTGACCCTAAATGAGAGAGCATTGTTTTAAGCTGGGGAACCAGTTTAGTTGGCCAGCAGCTGTTAGAGAGACTGATTCTGATGTGTAGTTAGATCCCTGAAAGGGATAGGATTTTGCTTATATGATTTTGGTTTTATTTCTTGAAATAACAGTGTGGGAAATATGGTAACACTGAAATATGTGAACTGCTGAATGAACGTATCTGAGTACCTCTAACCTTCACATGTTAAAGCTGCAGTACCTTACTTGGATGAAAATAAAGCAGGCAGAAGCCTGAGTTAAGCAGCATAATACTTTGCATGATCCTGTTTGTTGTATAATTAACCCTAGAAGACTGTGTCGGGAAGAACCCAGACAGACGTCAGCACTACAAAAGAGGGGCGTTTGTCACAGCCTGTTATAATTACTCTGTGCTGCGTACCGCGCGCTATACCGTAATTGTGACGCGCTTTGAGTTCCATTGGGAGAAAAGCACTATATAAAATAAAGTTATTGATTTTTATGGTTCCTCAAAATACAGCTATAGCAGGCGTTATTAATGTGTTAGCCCCGCCCCTTTCCCTCACACAGTTAATTCAGACACAGTGGTGTCTGCTCAGGCTAGTGAATTGTGTGTCACCATCCGGCTATAGGAAAAACCCGGACTGCAATTGCATGGCAGAGAAGTGCTGCCCCTGTGTGGTCATAGACAAGATTGCAGCTAGCAGGAATAAAAGAAAAGTCTACTTTCCTGCAGATTTGTATGTATGTATGTATGTGTGTGTATGTATGTGTGTGTGTATGTGTGTGTGTGTGTGTGTGTGTGTGTGTATGTGTGTGTGTATGTATGTGTGTGTGTATGTGTGTATGTGTGTGTATGTGTGTGTATGTATGTGTGTGTATGTATGTGTGTGTATGTATGTATGTGTGTATGTATGTGTGTGTGTGTGTGTGTATGTGTGTATGTGTTTATGTATGTGTGTATGTATGTATGTGTATGTATGTATTGTATGTCTTTATATGTATAGCGCCATTAATGTACATAGCACTTCACAGCAGTAATAGTTACAACCATATAAATAATAAGATATAAATAACACAAAGAGAAGAAGTGCTTCAGACTTACAAGTAACATTTAGGAAAAGGAGCCCCTGCTCCGAAGAGCTTACAATCTAATTGTAATTTTAAGATTGAATAAGTTTATGTCTCTGCCTCATTCCTTTTACCCGCTGCTTGCAAAGGGGATCACATATTCTACTGCGGACATAGTACAATGAGGTTTTTATAGGTTTGTGATTATAAGAGTTTGGAGGCAGAACCACGTTCACACAGAGTCGGAATGTTTATTTGATAGATGTAGCCCTGTGTAGTTTTGGGATACATGCCTTTCTCCTCCTGTGTAATAATCCCTGGTAAGGGCAGGTTGCCAGGAGTAATCATGGGGTTTCCTCACCTCCTGTGCTGTGTATTATTCAGTGAAGGAAGTGATATCAGGCTCTGTGTCCACTTACAGTGACACAGGGGTGGTGCCTACTGAATCTATATAATATGCAGCACTTCCTGTATTTAGTTGGTGTCTCACCCACCTGAGTGAGACTGGTCTGACCCAGAAAACTGTCAAGGCTTTGGCAGGTATTGTGGCCCTCCCTTAGGGGAGAGGTGTGGGCAGGCTATTCCCCTTACTTCATCAGGGAGTAAGGGAAGAGCAAGGACAGCTTCTAAGGCCCTGACTAGGAGTGGTGTCCAGGGACTTCCTTTGGGTTGGCAACCTGAGATGAGCGGCTAGAAGACCGGCCGCCATGATGGGCAGTCTGCCTAATAATGATGTTAATAAAGGATGCCAAAGATAAAGGTCGCTTCTGTCCTGATAGTGGAGTCATGACAGGCCAATGCCCCTGTCACGTCTTCCGTGGGATCACGTTCAAGCCAAGGGTGGTCTGGGGAGTCACGGGACACATCGGAGGAGTGGCCTGTGTCGGCCATGGACTGGGGAGATTGCATTCCTTTGAATGAGGGATCGGGGAGGGAGGTGGTGCCCTATGTAAAACCGCCCAAAATGAATCCCACCATTTATACCCATATAGTTCGAGGGAGGCCTAAGCGTTATGGGGCGTTATGGGGCCTCTACCCATTCCCCGGTGGGGATAATGAAGGGTCTGATACTGCACTAGTGGTAAGGGAGCAGTTATCGGGGCATAGTACCAAGTGGTGGGCTCCATTAGATGAAGGATATTTGGCCTACTTGGACCGCACACGATTCATTTTGATGAGGGGAGATGTGGTGGATAATTGGTGGGATGTGGGATTGTACTCGGCTGAGGAAACCCGAGAGGAGTTGGTGAGGAGATGGGATAAGATCCAGAAAAGGATAGTCACGCCCAAAGGGTCCTCTATATTGTATGACACCATTGCGCCTGTAGAGCCCTTGTCCTGGGTACTGCCAGGTAAGGCAGGGAATAAGAAATTGGTCAGGGTGAGCAGAGCAGAAAGAGCCATAGTGGCCAGGTACAAGCAATCTCATGGGTTTGAGTACCCTTATGTACCTGAACCAATTATGCAGGAGATTGAGGACAATAGGGACACCTGGCTAAGGGAGGCTGTGGAGGATTACTTAAGCTCCAAATCAAGTCATTCTGTTTACAGGACAGAAGGTGTGTTATTTAATGCGTATTTGGAGTATAGGCCTGAACACGTTTAAACATAAGCTAGTGTACCGACTGGAGAGCGGGCCGCCCAAAGTCTTATTGTATTACCATAGTAGACCACAATGGGCGAGAAGTTCAGAAACCTGATCCCAGACATTATTACTGATCGGATTCTCCATAGGGAGTAGTCCTAGAGATGGGAGGGTTGCATTTGAAGATGTTTCTGTGTACAGTAATGCATTTATGATGTATTAATGTATCTCTATTTTTGTATTTTGTATTGATTATAAAATTGTTATGTTTTGCAGGTTGTTCATCTGAAGGAAGGCCCAGCAAATTTAGGACCAAGTGGGGACCATTGGATCCACCAGAGGGAGAATGTAGCCCTGTGTAGTTTTGTGGTTACATGCCTTTCTCCTCCTGTGTAATAATCCCTGGTAAGGGCAGGTTGCCAGGAGTAATCATGGGGTTTCCCTCACCTCCTGTGCTGTGTATTATTCAGTGAAGGAAGTGACATCAGGCTCTGTGTCCACTTACAGTGACACAGGGGTGGTGCCTACTGAATCTATTTAATATGCAGCACTTCCTCAATTTAGTTAGTGTGCCTCACCACCTGAGTGAGACTGGTCTGACCCAGCAAACTGTCAAGGCTTTGGCAGGTTTTGTGGCCCTCCCTTAGGGGTGAGGTGTGGGCAGGCTATTCCCATTACTCCATCAGGGAGCCAGCAGGTGCACCACACTACACTTCATGTAACAGGGGTCAGTGTCCACAGAAGGGGGTCAATATGAGATGGGCCCGGGCAAACACCGTTACATAGAATTAAATTCCTTCTTTAAATCTGCAATGAAACTACCAACTCGTAGCCAAAAAAACACTGAGCGGTCACCTGAACATCAAAACTCTCCCAAGGCAGATTTTAATTGTATTAATTCCAAACTTGCATGATCCTTGGAGATGTCATCCGACCCCATCATTTACACCTTATAGCACCTACCCACAAACACGCCAATGCCAAATATTGGGTATAAATGGGCCACAACTTATATTTAACCGCTTCAATACCTGTAAAAGGGAAACCTGGGCCTGGCCATGCAGCCCTGAGTGATTGATTATCACTCACATTATCGCTCCCTGTCTCACCTGGACCAGTGAGCGCCATTCATTTCCATATGAAAATCCAAACGGGAACAGGCAGTAGGTGTAATCACACCAGCTTACTCTGTATGTGTTGTAGCATCATCCGAGCAGGTACATCAGTGTAACCTTTCAGAACACGTGGCCTTTTCCTCAGACACATGCACACATCACCCATAATTTACCATCTGTAACCAACTGGGAACCTTTCTCAAGAGCTCTTGCATGAGGCGCAACGTTGAGTCATTAAATACCGCCTTTTTTGCATTGGAGTGCCTATCCCTTTTTGCTTCTTCATTTAGCTGTTTTGGACGGTTTGCACCCAGTATTATTGTTGTTTTGTTTCATTAGTGCATTAGTGAGTGCCCTGTTGCTGTGTCTTGTGTGTGTATATATAGATAGATAGATAGATAGATACATAGATAGGTAGATAGATATATTCTTGTATAGCGCTGCTAGTTTTACGTAGCGCTTTACAGAGACATTTTGCAGGCACAATCCCTGCCCCGTGGAGCTTACAATCTATGTTTTGTTGGTGCCTGAGGCACAGGGAGAAAAAGTGACTTGCCCAAGGTCACAAGGAGCCAACACCGGGAATTGAACCAGGCTCCCCTGCTTCAAACTCAGTGCCAGTCAGTGTCTTTACTCACTGAGCCGCTCCTCATATATATATGATGCCCACACCACGTTGCAGTCTCTTTTGTCCCAATTGAAGGCTGGAAACACTGTATAAAGTTTAACTGCAGGGGTTTTATTAACAGGCCCACCGTCCCTTTAAATCAAAACAAATCATAAAAATTAAATACCTATTCCCGTTAGGGAAAGCTACTGTAACTCACTTTTCTTCAGCCCACTCTAAAGACCGCTGGCCATCTATACTGGTTCCCAGCTAAAACATGCCCCGGCATATACACTCCACATGAACGTATACAGTCCGTATACAGTCTCTGCACATAATAATCAAGTCTTTTCTGTTTTAGTCCACTGGAGCAGACGTCCCTGCTTCAGCATGGTCACTCCTCCTTTCCTTCCTTAGGGGAACTCAGCCCCACGTGAGATCAGAGAAACTCCTTGTCGGTCCTCTGTAACCAGCTTCCGCAGCTGGGGAGCACTTCTATCTCCGTTGCATGAATTCAAATGTATGCAACTGTTCAAGACACTTAGCGATGGCCTAAACCGAGATCGAAGTTTTATGAGTCATTACTGACATGAGAGAACACTCTTTCCATGAGTGCTAGGGCCATGTCCATACATACTGTGCTATTTATATGCACAAACAGCTGTCTCTTACACATACATATACTCTATATAATTCCATCCCTATATACCAGGGGTGGGCAACCTATTTTTCAATGTAGCCACAGGTGTGGCGAATTAGAAGTGAAAATAGCCACACCATGTAAAAATTGAGGTATTATGTTGCGCATGTGAAAATTTTAAACACACACTTTTTGAAAAAGTTTATAAATTCTCAGGGCCGTTCTATAGTGTGCGCGCGCGTGCCTGTGCGAACGCGCGTGCACGTGACACATGCTTTTTGTGGGTATGCTGTGAGCAAGTGAGTTACTGTGTGTATGTGTGTGTATATGTATATGTGTGTGTTATAAATACGTTTGAAATAAATAAATACTTTAATAAATTATTTATTAACATTGTACATGCGTACATACACACACATACACACACATACACACACATACACACACATACACACACACATACACACACATTTCAGCGGCGGTAGCAGCGTGAAATCTTTCTTTTCCTCATCTTCCCCCGTCGGCTGGTTACACGCTCACTGCCGTGTGCACGCGCTGCACCATTATAGAAAGGCTGACTAACCTCAGCCAACTATAAATGCCACGCGCGCGCACGGCGCAGCAAGCGCACGCAGTATAGAATGGCCCTCAGACCGCAAACCCCCTCATCCTCTCACCCCCCTTCATCCTCCTCTCACGCCACCTACCCTCATCAACATCATCATCTCCTCACCCCATCATCATCATCATCTCATTTAACCCCCCTCATCATCTCCCCCAGCACCCTTGTCCTCCCCCCAACACCCTTGTCATCCCCCAGCACCCTTGTTCTCCCCCCAGCACCCTTGTCCTGCCCCCAGCACCCTTGTCCTGCCCCCACCACCCTTGTACTTCCCCAGCACCCTTGTTCCCCCCCAGCACCCTTGTCTCCCCCCCAGCACCCTTGTCCTCCCCCCAGCCCCCTTGTCCTCCCCCCAGCCCCTTTCAGCAGTCCCCCCTCATCAGTCCCCCCCCCCCATTCCTACCAGATCGCGGCACAGAGGCGATGGAGGCAGTGGTGGGGGGGGGGCAAGAGAGGGGAGGGAAGCGCGGCAGCGCGTCAACTTCAGCTGGAGCCGGCTCGGAGGGGAGGGAGCGCGCGCATTTTGAGCCCTGGAGTGGGCGCGCGCTTCACGTGCTGGAGCGGACATGCACAGCACGCATGTGCTGGAGCGGCCGGGGGTGAGGGAGGGGAGCGCGTCACACCGCTGGAGCGCGCTCCTTCCCTACCAGGGGAGGAGGCGCACAGGAAGTCCCGGCGGCCCTTTTCGCCACAGTTTCAGTGCCAATTCGCCACAACATTGATATACACTTCCACTCCACACACACCTTTTGTAAAGCGCTGTATACATTGTGGGCTCTTAACCTATTTATATTTACATACACACACACACACACACATATACTCTTACATCACTGACATTCAGGGATAATTTAACACCTCTAGTTGTAAAACGCATACTGCACAGGGGCGAGGGATTGATTTCTATCACAATCACATTCCAGTATGCACCGTTTTAAAGTGTAAACCCTTTTTTTGCTTCATTCATTGTTACATCGCCGGAAGAGGAGATCAGTGTATCTCGAAATCTCGCAAGAATAAAAGCATTTTGTTAGCCACAGAACGGTATCGTCTATTCATTTTTGATATATATATACTAGCTGGTGTACCCGGCGGTGCCCGGGATGTAATGCTCCCATAGGTACGACAACGTAGCACCGCATGAAGTTGTGACATCATGTGGCGTCTCATTGTCATGGCAACGGGCATCACGTGATTACGCCGCGCAGCCATATTGACAGTTGTCACCCTGCTATTGGAGGGACAGATATGACATAGGGCTGCCTTTCTGACACAAAGGGACAGAAGAGAGGGACTGTGGGTATCTCTTTTAGTGTCACCCGCAGTGGGAGGGACAGATGTGAGGGGCTGTGGGTCCTGTCTGTGTCCCCTTGCAGTGGAAGGGACAGATGTGAGGGGCTGTGGGTCCTGTCTGTGTCCCCCTGCAGTGGGAGGGACAGATGTGAGGGGCTGTGTGTCCTGGCTGTGTCCAACTGCAGTGGGAGGGGAAGATGGGAGGGGCCGTGGTGTCCTGTCTGGTCCCCCTTCGGGGAGAGGACAGATGTGAGTGGACTGGGTCCTGTCTGTGTCACCCCACAGTGGGAGGGGAAGATGTGAGGGCGATGTGGCATGTCTGTGGTCACCCTGAGTGAGGGAAGGGAACAATGCTGGTGGGTCGTGTGTCCTGTCTGTGTCTCCCCTGACGTGGGGGGACAGAGATGGAGGCTGTGGGTCCTGTGGTTGTGTCCACCCTGAGTGGAGGGACAGAGTGTGGGCGGAGCGTGGTCTTCGTGGTCTCCCTGCAGTGGGAGGGACAGATGTGAGGGGGCTGTGGGTCCCTGTCTGTGCCCCTAGTGGAGGGACAGATGTGAGGGGCTGTGTGTCCTGTCTGTGTCCCCCAGCAGTGGAGGGAAAGATGTGAGGGCTGTGGGTCCTGTCTGTGTCCACCTGCCAGTGGGGGGACAGATTGTGAGGGGCTGTGTGTCTGCTCTGTCTCACCCTGCACTGGTAGGGAGGACAGATGTGGGCGGTGTTGTCTGTCTGTGTACCACATGGCAGATTGGAGGAGGGATCAGATGTGAGGGGCTGGGTGTGTCCGTGTCTGTGTCCCCCCGGCTTGGAGTGAGACAGAATGTGAGAGGGGTGTGGGGTAACTGTGTTACAATGAGTGGGAGGGACAGATACTGTGAGGGGGCGTCTGCCGTGGGTAGCACTGTATGGTGGCCCATTGACGTGGGAGGGACAGATGTGAGGGGCTGTGGTAATGTCTGTGTACCTGCGTGGGAGGGACAGATGTTGAGGGGCGTGCCTGTTGTGTACCCTTGCAGGAGGGAAGCCATGTCGAGGGGATGGTGTAGTGGTGTACTCGCTAGAAGTGGGAGGGACAGATGTGAGGGGCTGTGTGTACCTGGTGTGTCCCTGCAGTGGGAGGACAAGATGTGAGGGGCCTGTGGGGTCCCTGTCTGTGTCCCCCTGCAGTGGGAGGGACAGATGTGGGGGCTGTGGTCCTGCTTGTCCCCCTGCAGTGGAGGGAGGGGACAGATGTGAGGGGCTGTGGTCCTGTCTGTGTCCCCTGCAGTGGGAGGACAGATGTGAGGGCTTGTGTCCTTGTTTCCCCCTGCAGTGGGGAGGGACAGATGTGAGGGGCTGTGGGTCCTGTCTGTGGTCCACCCTGCAGTGGGAGGGACAGATTGTGAGGGGGCTGTGGGTCCTGTCTGTGTTCATGCAGTGGGAGGGACAGATGTGAGGGGCGGCCCGGTGTGTCCTGTCTGTGTCCCCCTGCAGTGGGAGGGACAGATGTGAGGGGCTGTGTGGGTCCGTCTGTGCTCCCTGCACGCGCGGTAGGATGACAGATGAGGGGACGGGGTGCTTGGGCCTGTGTCGGCGCCTAGTGGGAGGGAACAGATGTGGAGGGGTTCCTGGTCCTGATGTGTCCCCTGAGTGGGAGGGAAAGATGTGAGGGCTGTGTGTCCTGTCTGTGTCCCCACTGCACGGGAGGGACAGATTGAGGGCTGTGGGTGTCTGTGTCACCTAGTGGGAGGGACAGATGTGTGAGGGCTGTGGGTCCTGTGTGTCCCCTGCATGGGGAGGGACAGATGTGAGGGGCTGTGGGTCCTGTCTGTGTCCCCTGCAGTGTGAGGGACGAATTGTGAGGGGAGTGGGTCTGTCTGTACCCTGCAGTGGTAGGACAGATGTGAGTGGCGTCTGTTGTCCTTATTGTCACCTGCAGTTGGGAGGGACAGAGTGAGGGCGCCGTGTGTCCTGTTGTGTCACCCTGCAGTGGAGCAGATGGTGGTCTTGTGCCACCTCAGTGGGAGGAAGATGTGAGGGGCTGTGTCCGTCTGTGTCCCTGAGTCGGGAGGACATAGAGGGGACATGTGTGTCTGTATCTCGGTAAACGCCTGCATTAAGGAGGGAGGTACAGATGTGAGGGTCCTGTCTGGTAATGTTGTTCCCCCTGCAGTGGGAGGGGAACAGATGGAGGGGCGATGGGTTCCTGTTTGTCGTTCTGCTCAACATGCCGTAGGAGGGACAGATGTTGAGGGGCTGTGGTGTCCTGTCTCGCACCTACCTGCCAGTGGGAGCGGAACATGAATGGAGGATGATCCGGGCAGTTGATCTGTCGTAATCGTCTATAGGTACAAAAAGGAAGTGGCGGTAGGGACAAGATGTGAGGTCGGGGCCGGATGTGGGCTACTGTTTGTAACATGAATGGGCAGGGAACAGATGCTGTGAGGGGCCTTGTGAGGGGCTGAGGGGTCATGTTCTTTGCGTCCCCATGCAGCTGGGGACGAGGGACAGACCGGTGAGGGGCTTGGTGTCCTTCTGTGTACCCCATGCAGTTGGAGGGACAGGATGTGAGGGGCTGTGGCTCCTGTCTGTGCAAACTGAAGTGGGAGGGACAGATGTGAGGGGATGTGTGTAAATGTTGTAAAAATGAATGGGCCAGGGACCAGAACCTGTGATGGGCTGTGGTAATGTATGTAGTCACAAAATTAGTGGCCGGGGAGGGAACGATGGGAGGGGAGCCTGGGGGTTCCAATTGTAGTGTGTAAGAAATGAAGTGGCGAGGGAAAGATAGGGAGATGTGAGGGAGCTGTAGCAGGACGCTGTGTCAATCAAGTGCGAGTTGGAGGGACAGAGTTTGTGAGGGAGCTGTGGTCCTCGTATGTGTCCACACTGCAGTGAGGGGATGGGACAGATGTGAGGGGGTGTGGGGCCTAGGTCTTGTCCCTGCAGTGGGAGGAGACAGATGTGAGGGGAGTTGGGTCCATGTGGTGTATCTGAGTGGAGGGGACATGATATGTGAGGGCGATGTGGTGTCGCTACAGTGATCCAACTGAGGGGGTAGGACAGAGTCGAGAGGGCATAGGTGGTGGGTATGGTACAACATGAGCGAGGAGGGACAGATGTGCGGGGCTGGGTGCTCCTGTCTGTGTGTCACAAATGAAGTGGGTAGGGACAAGATGCCTGGAGGGCGATGTGTAGGTGCGTGTACTCTGGTTCGTCCATGCCGACTGGTGGAGGGACAGAGTTGAGGGGCGTTGGGTCATGTCTGTGTACCGCAGTGACAGGGTGATTAGGCGACGAGAGATGTGTGAGGGGGTATGGGGTCCTGTCATGGTCCAAACGGAAGTAGTGAGGAGACACGATGTGAGGGGCTGTGGCTGACTGGTCCCAAGGTTTGATCACCGTTGGGAGAGGAAGAAGATGTGAGGGGCGGATTGTATTGGTGTCATGCTGTTTGTTGTCACTGAAGTGAGGCAGGCGACAGATGTGAGGGGCCTGTGTGTCATGTTCTTACCCTGCAGTGGGAGGACAGATGTGAGGGGCCGTCTGTGTCGTCTAGTCTGTGTCCCCCTTGCAGGGGAAAGGACAAGAGTTGCGGGAGGGGTTGCAGTGTCATGTGTACCCCTGCAGTGAGGAGGGACAGAGATGAGGGGGGTGCTCGTCATGTGTCCCCATGACGTGAGGGAGGGACAGATTGAGGGGATGTGGTCTGTTGTGTTACGCCTGCAGTGGGCAGGAGAAGATTGTTGAGGGGATTGTGTGTCGTCGGTTGTCCCCTGACAGTGGCGAGGGACAGATTGCGGGGCTGGGGCCGTCTGTGTCCACTCGCAGTGGGGAGGGACAGATTGATGAGGGGCTGTGTTGTCATGTCAGGTGCACCAGCAGTGGGAGGGAAAGATGTGGAGGGGAGGTCGTGGGTCATAGTCTGTGTCCACCCATGCCGCTGGGAGGGACAGACGGTCGGGGGGCTGTGGGTCATGTCTGTGTCTCCATGCAGTGGGACCGGGAAGACTGTGAGGGGCTGTGTGTCCTGTCTGTGTCCCCCTGCAGTGGGAGGGACAGATGTGGGGGGCCGTGTGTCCTGTCTGTGTCTCCCTGCAGTGGGAGGGACAGATGTGAGGGGCTGTGTGTCCTGTCTGTGTCCCCCTGCAGTGGGAGGGACAGATGTGAGGGGCTGTGGGTCCTGTCTGTGTCCCCCTGCAGTGGGAGGGACAGATGTGAGGGGCTGTGGGTCCTGTCTGTGTCCCCCTGCAGTGGGAGGGACAGATGTGAGGGGCTGTGTGTCCTGTCTGTGTCCCCCTGCAGTGAGAGGGACAGATGTGAGGGGCCGTGTGTCCTGTCTGTGTCCCTCTGCAGTGCGAGGGACAGATGTGAGGGGCTGTGTCCTGTCTGTGTCCCCCTGCAGTGGGAGGAACAGATGTGGGGGGCCGTGTGTCCTGTCTGTGTCCCCCTTCAGTGGGAGGGACAGATGTGAGGGGCTGTGGGTCCTGTCTGTGTCACCCCACAGTGGGAGGGACAGATGTGAGGGGCCGTGTGCCCTGTCTGTGTCCCCCTGCAGTGGGAGGGACAGATGTGGGGGGCCGTGTGTCCTGTCTGTGTCCCCCTGCAGTGGGAGGGACAGATGTGAGGGGCTGTGTGTCCTGTCTGTGTCCCCCTGCAGTGGCAGGGACAGATGTGGGGGGCCGTGTGTCCTGTCTGTGTCTCCCTGCAGTTACGACAGACGGAACCCACAGCCCCTCACATCTTTCCCTCCCACTGCGGGGGACACAGACAGGACCCACACCCCTCACATCTGTCCCTCTCCCACTGTCGATGGGACACAGACAGGACACATGCAGCCCCTCACATCTGTCCCTCCCCTGCAGGGGGACACAGACAGGACCACAGCCCTCACATCTTCCCTCCCACTGCAGGGGGACACAGGCAGACACACAGCCCCCTCACATCTGTCCCTCCCACTTGCAGGGGGACACAGACAGGACCCACAGCCCCTCCCAATCTGTCCCTCCACCTCAGGGGACACGACAGGACCACACCCCTCACATCTGTCCTCCCACTGCGGGACAACAGGCAGGACACACAGCCCCTCAACATCTGTCCCTCCCACTGCAGGGGAACACAGACAGGACACACAGCCCCTCCATCTTTCCCTCCACTGCAGGTGACACAGACGGACACACACCCTCACATCTGTCCCCTCCCACTGCAGGGACACAACAGACCCCACGGCCCCTCACATCTTCCCTCCCACTGCAGGTGCACAACAGAACCACAGCCCCTCACATCTCTGTCCGTCCCACTGCAGGGTGACACAGACAGACACATACGCCATCCACCCTCACATCTTCCCTCCCACTGCAGGGTGACACAGACAGGACCCACGCCCCCCACGTCTGTCCCTCCCAGCGCAGGTGGACACAGACATGACCCACACCCCCTCACATCTTTCCCTCCCACTGCTGGTGACCACATGACAGACACAGCCCCTCACATCTTTCCCTCCCACTGCAGGGGACACAGACAGGACCGCCCCCTCACAATCTGTCCCCCCACTGTCAGGGGGACACAGACGACCACAGCCCTCACATCTGTCCCTCCCACTGAGGGGGACACAGACAGGACACACAGCCCCCACATCTGTCCCTTCCCTCCACTGCAGGGGACACAGACCCCACCCTCACATCTGTCCCTCCCACTGCAGGGGGACACATGACACACAAGCCCCTCCCAACTGTCCCCTCCTGCAAGGGGAGCACAGACAGACCACACAAGCCCCTCACATCGTCCCTGCCCACTGCAGGGTGACACACATGACACCCACAGCCCCTCCATCTGTCCCTCCCACTGTCAAGGTGACAACAGACAGGACCAAGCCCCTCACATCTGTCGTTCCCTCCCACGTGACACAACCTTCGGGACCCAGACAGTACCCACATCCCCTCACTCGTGTCTCCCACTACTGCAGTTTACCCATTACCCCCAACCCCCCTCACACATCTTTTCGCCTAATCACCCCTGTCATTGTGTACACAGACATGACCCGCACTCCCCTCACATCTGTCCCCCTCCCGAACGCATTGGACACAGTTACCTCCCTACTACAGCCCTCTCCACGCTCTTTCCCTACCCACTTCAGTTTTTTACACACAATACATGGACGCCCCCTCAGCACCTCCCCATCTATTCCGCTCCCCGGTCGCTTCATTGTTTACCCATACCTCACCCCCTATGCCCCTCACTCTTATCACTCCCCCGTTCAGTTTTATACCCTGTACTGACCCCCACATCCCCTCACATATCTGTCCCTCCCACTTCATTTGTACACATTACATACCCAAACCCCTCACATCTGTCCCTCCCACTGCAGTGGACACAGACCGTACCCAAGCCCCTCACATCTGTCCCCTCCGCCCTCCCACTGCAGTGTGGGACACATACAGGACCACAGCCCCTCACAAATCTGTCCCTCCCACTGCATTTTTGACACAGCCGTACCGCACAGCCCCTCACATCTCCCTATCTTTCCCTCGCCACTTCATTTCTTACACACTACAATTGGAACCCCCAGGCTCCCCTCCCATCGTTCCCTCCCCGGCCACTAATTTTGTGACTACATACATTACCACAGCCCATCACAGGTTCTGGTCCCTGGCCCATTCATTTTTACAACATTTACACACATCCCCTCACATCTGTCCCTCCCACTTCAGTTTGCACAGACAGGAGCCACAGCCCCTCACATCCTGTCCCTCCAACTGCATGGGGTACACAGAAGGACACCAAGCCCCTCACCGGTCTGTCCCTCGTCCCCAGCTGCATGGGGACGCAAAGAACATGACCCCTCAGCCCCTCACAAGGCCCCTCACAGCATCTGTTCCCTGCCCATTCATGTTACAAACAGTAGCCCACATCCGGCCCCGACCTCACATCTTGTCCCTACCGCCACTTCCTTTTTGTACCTATAGACGATTACGACAGATCAACTGCCCGGATCATCCTCCATTCATGTTCCGCTCCCACTGGCAGTCAGGTGGACACAGGACACCAAGCCCCTCAAACATCTGTCCCTCCTCCCCACTGCATGTTGACAGCAGAACCGGACAAACAGGTAACCTCCCCCTCCATCTTATTCCTCCCTCCCCCTGCAGGGGGACACAACATTACACAGAGCAGGATCCCCTCACATCCTTGTACCTGGTCCGCTTCCTCTTTCCACACTCCGTTTTACCGAGCATACATACCCACATGTCCCCTCCCATGTCCTCCCGACTGCAGTGGTACACCAGACCGGCACAAGCCCCTCACATCTTTCCCCTCCTCACTTCAGGGTGACACAACAGGACACACGGCGCCCTCACTCTGTCCCTCCCACTGCAGGATGACAAGGACACCAGACGCCCCTCACATCTGTCGCTACCACTGCAGTTTTTACAGACAGACCCACATCCCCTTCAAATTCTGTCCCTCCACTGCAGGGTGACAGACAGGGACCCACAGCCCCTCACATCTGTCCCTGCCCCCTTGCAGGGATGAACACAGGACCCACAGCCCCTCACACATCTTTCCCCTCCCTCCCACTAATGGTGACAACATTACCCACAGCCCTCAAATCTGGTCCTCCCGTGCATGGGGTTACACAGACAAGGAACACACAGCCCTCACATCTTTCCCTCCCACTTCATGGTTGATCACATACAGGACCAGGAACTGCCCTCGTCACATCTTTCCCTTTCCCCTTACATTTTTAAGGCGCCGCCCACACGGCGCCAAGAATCCCCGTCCCCTCATACTTATCGCTAACCGCCGCGTGCAGGGAGCACAGACCGGACCCACACAGATCCCCTCACATCTGTGCCCTCCCACACTGCAGGGGGACACAGACAGGACACACCGGGCCGCCCCTCACAATCTGTCCCCCGTCCCACTGATTTGAACAACATGACAGGACCCACAGCCCGCCGCCTCCAGCAAATCTTCTTTCCTCACCCTGTGCAGGGTGGACCACAGACAGGCCCACAGCCCCTCACTCTTCCCTACCCCACTGCAGGGAAACAAGGACACATTAGCCCCTCACATCTGTCACTCCCACTGCAGGGGACACAGACAGGGGACCACTGAGCCCCTCACATCTGTCCCCTTCCCTTGTCCCTCCCACTGCAGGGGACGACAAAGGACGACCACAGCCCCTCACAATCGTCCTCACATCTGCAGAGGGACACAGACAGGCGACCCCACAGGCCCTCACAGTCTGTCCTACCACTGCAAGTGGGACACAGACCAGGTACCCAACAGCCCCTCACATCTTCCCTCCCCCCACTTCAGGGTAGACACTACGCTACCCACAGCATCCCCGTCGACATGCTGTCACTCTCCTGCAAGTGGGGTACAACAACAGGACACACAGCCCTCAACATCTTCCCTCCCACGGCAGGGTACCAGGAGGCAGTACCACAGCACCCCACATCTGTCCCTCCCACTCATGGGTGACCAAACAGGACCCACAGCCCCTCACAATCTGTCCCTCGCACGCAGGGTTCATTGTAAACACATACAGGACCACAAGCCCCTCTCATGTCTGTCCTCCGCACTCAGACGCGGGGGGACACAGACAGGACACACCCAGCCCCTCACATCTATCCCTCCCCCAATCTGCCGGGATACCAGCACCCAACACAAGGACCCAGCCGCCCACAGCTCCATGTCCCTCCCAGTGCAGGGTGACACAGAGAGACACACAGCCCCTCACAATCTGTCCCCCCACTGCAGGGGACACAGACAGGACCTCACTAAGAGGCCCTCACATCTTTCCCTCCCACTGCGGGGGACACAGACAGGACACACACGGCCCCTCACATCTGTCCCTCCACTGCAGGGGCACAGACAGGACACACAGCCCTCTACACATCTGTCCCTCCCACTGCAGGGGACAGACAGACCCACACCCCCCTCACATCTGTCCCTCCACTGCAGGTGGACACAGAACAGGACACCACAGCCTCCATCTGTCCCCCCACTTGCAGTGGGACACGACAGGACCCACACCCCTCACATCTGTCCCTCCCACTCAGTGACACCAGTACAGGACCCACGCCCCTCACATCTGTCCCTCCCACTGCAGGGGACCAGACAGGACCACACGTCCCCTCACATCTGTCCCTCCCGCAGGGGGACCAGAACAGGACACACAGGCCCCTCCCATCTTCCCTCCCACTGCAGGGGGACACAGACAGGACCCACACAGCCCCTCACATCTGTCCCTCGCCACTGCAGGGGACACAGACAGGACCCACCACAGCCCCTCACATCTGTCCCTCCACTGCAGGGTGACACAGACAGGACACACAGCCCCTCAATCTGTCCCTCTCCACTGCAGGGGACACAGAAACAGGACACACAGCCCCTCACACTGTCCCTCCCACTGCAGGGGTACACAGAAGGACCACAGACCCTCAATCTGTACCTCCCCACTGCAGGGACCAGACAGGACACAACCCCTCACATCTGTCCTCCACTAGGGGGACACAGCACCCACAGCCCCTCACATCTGTCCCTCCCACGCAGGGGGACACAGACGTAGACCCACCGCCCCTCACAATCTGTCCCTCCCACTGTCATTGTGGACACAGACACAACAGACCCTCACATCTGTCCCTCCCACTGCAGGCGGGACACAGACAGGACCCACAAACCCCTCACTCTGTCACCTCCACACTGCAGGGGACACAGGCAGACACACAGCCCCTCACATCTGTCCCCGCTACCCCCTGTTCCATGACCAGACAGGACCCACCCATTCCCCTCCCATCTGTCCCTACCCCCACGTACCCCATTCCCTCCACGCCACACGCTCACATCGTCCGTCTCCCACTGCAGGGGGACACAGACAGGACACACAGACCCTCACATTCTGTCCCCTCCCACTGCAGGGGGACACAGGACACACACAGCCCCCTCACATCTTTCCCGGGTACCCACTGCAGGGGACACATACATGAACACACATCCCCTCCCCTCTGTCCCTCCCTGATCCCTCCCCTAGGCTCCCAACTGCAGGGTTACAGATCAAGTCCCTTCCCACCCATACCATCCTCCCAGAAACACCTGTCCTGTGGGTTTCCCACTGGGTCAGGAGAACCACGACGGGAACACACAAAACCCCGATACGACGTGTATAAGGAGAAGAAATAGAGACGTGAATGTACACAGGTAAGATCCCCCACGTCTTACCCTCCCACTGCAGGGGGACACAGACAGATACCCCCACCCCTCACCTCTGTCCCTCCAGCCACGCGGGGTGACACATTCACCAGCACATCCCCTCACCTCTGTCCCTGTCCATCCACTCTAAGGGTGTACCCATTACTACCTCCCCTCCCATCTTTCCTTATCGCCCCCTTCAGTGGTGGACACGCCTGGGTGGTGTAGACATGACACAGACCTCACATCTGATCCGGGTTGTCCGCCCGTGTGTCCCCTCCGCACTGTGCGAGGGGACACAGGACACAACACTCCCCTCACATCTGTCCCCTCCCACTGCAGGTTGACACAGCCATGACAACAGCCCCTCGACAAGAAATCTTGTCCGTGTCCCCCCATACCCACTGCAGGGTGACACCGACAGGAACACAGCCCCGCACATCTGTCCCTCCCACTGTCAGGTGACACAGAAGGAGACACAGACCCTCACATCTGGTCCCTCCATGTCCCCTCCCACTGCAGGGGGGGACACAGAACACACCCCAAGCCACATCCCCTCACCACCTCTTTCACTCCTCCCCCGTTCAGGGTTACACCAGACCTTCCCAACCCCTTTGTCCCTCTCACGCCTTCCCTTCCGTAACCTCCCCCTTCACTCTTTCCACCATCACACTTCACCGGACCCCATCAACAGACCAATCCCCATCCCATGCATGTCCCCTCCGCCCCATGTGACGTTATTTTAGGCGGACCTCCCATTTCCAAACACCCCTCCATCTGTCCCTCACACTGCAAGGGGGACACAGGACAGGACCAATCCCCTCCCATCTGTCCCTCCCCCTCAGGGGGACCCAGTCACACACATCCCCTCCCACTTCACTTTCGTACCATCCATTACCCACCCTCCCACTCACCCATCTTTCCCTAGCCCTGAGCCGTCCCCCTATGCCTTTTTCCGGAAGCCATGTCCAGCCTATCCTCTCCTCGCCTACCTATTCCCCTGTACCTCCCTACTCATTTATACCCTATACATTACACAACATCCCCTCACATGTCTTTTCCCTCCCACTTCAATATGTTAGCCCAATATACAACAACCAACACTCATCCCCTCGACACTATCTATTCCCTCTCCGCAACCATCCCGCATCGCCTGAAAACCACTATCCTTTTTACACTACCGCGCTTCACACCACAGTTGCCCGCTCACAAATCGTTTCCCTCCCCCCTGCATTTTTTACACATACAGTACCACAGCCCCTCACATCTGTCCCTCCCACTCTGCATTGTTAACAGCAGGCGTACCACGATCCCTCAACATCTTTCCGCTGGGTTCCCCCTTCAGTGTACCCTCCCTTACGCCCACAGTATCCCTCACATCTGTCCCTCCCCTGCAGGGTGACATAGACATGACCCCACCGCCCCTCACATCTGTCCCTCCCACTGCAGGGTGACACTAAAAAATACCCCAGTCCCTCGTCTTCTGGTCCCTTTGTCCTGGGCCCCATAAATTCTGTTTGCGGTCTGGTTTGTCCCCACACACCACCAGGCACCAAGTACTGTATTAACCCGTGAGACACACAGCCAGTGTAAGATGCATAGCCTATAGCCAACCCCCACACTGATGCGAAAACCTACGCCATTCGGGTGAAACAGCTAGCTGTCTGTGGCGGAGTTACTGGCTCGCTCTTTAATAACCGCCTGGCTGTGCTTAAAGCGGGTGTACCATCTCAGCATTCTTGTATAACCTACCTAATATGTAACATGTTAAAATGGTTATGAAGCAAAAGTGGCATCGGGTGCTCATTGCTTCATTTCCCATAATCCCTTGCTGCATTTAAGTGTGTGGCTGGGGTAGATGGGTAATCGTAAGACATGTAAATTATCATACAGTATATTTCCCTCTTATAATTCTATCTCTATATTTACTATATCTACACATAACCTTTATCCTTTTATAGAATATCTTATTGCTATGTCAATCTTAATTTTTCTTAATCCTTTCTTTTATCGCACTAGCTTACTCTCTAATTGACAATCATCCTTCGCTGTCTTCTTCCCGCTTACAATATATTGTTTGCTGTGTCAGTAAATGGAAATGCTTTTATAATATAAGGATTGTATGATCAGAATAACCTATTCCCCTGCTTCTCTCCCTGATAATGTTTTGTCAAACAAGTGTTTCTCTCGCACGCGCTCTCATCTCAATTTAAGTAATTTATCACAATATTTCTTTCTTCTCTTTCTCGCCCGCGGTGTGATACTGTAAAGAGACCGCGTCATTCCCCCGGATATAACTCTGGTCGCGCGGGTTATTTGATTTATGGCCCTAGGTGGGACGGCAGCTTTAAAAAGGCGCGTGGGACTAATAATATAATATCGTGATAGGCTTATTACCGTGTCACGTTCCCAATGAGCGTTTATCTATTCCTGTTATTTCTGCTGTGTGCAGTTGATTCCTGCCTTCTTGTTATTCTGCAGCATCAACTGTAGTGTGGTGATATCTGCAAACATTTACGTTTCATAGGGATAAAACCTGTCCGTTCATAGGAAATCATGGGGTTACTGTATCCCGTAAACAGATGTGTCAGTTCCCCGGTGTATAAAAAAGGAGGGATGAGAGGACCCCCTAGTGGAGACTGTGAAGGGGAGAGACCCCCCCTATTGTCGACTGAAGTGAGAGCACCCCCCTAGTGATACTGTATGAGAGACCCCACCTAGTGAGACCTGAAGTTAGAGACCACCCCCTAGGGTTTTTTTGGACTGAAAGTGAGAGACCCCCTAGTGAGACTGAAGTGAAGAAACCCCCAGTGAGACTGAATGAGAGACCCCCCCTAGTTGAGACTGAATGCAACACCCCCCTTAGTTCGAGACTGAAGTGAGAGACCCCCCACCTAGTATACTGACGTGACTAGACCCCCCCTAGTGAGCCTGAAGTGAGACCGCCTCTAGTGAGACGAAGTTGAGAGACCCCCCTATGAGACTGAAGGTGGAGACACCCATAGTGATACTGAAGTGGATTAGACCCCCCTAGTGAGACACCCCCATATGAGCCTGAGTGCTGAGACCCCCGAGTGAGACACCCCAGTGAGACTGGAGGTAGACCCCCTAGTGAGACTGAATGTGAAGACAACACCCCTAGTGCGACTGAAGTGAGGACCCCCCCTTAGTGAGACTGAATGAGACAACCGCAACCCCCCCATAGTGAGACTGAAGTGGAGATACCCCCCTAGTGAGACTGAAGTGAGAGACCCCCCCTAGTGATACTGGGAAGTGTTAGGACCCCCCAGTTCGACGTGAAGTGAGAGAACCCCCCCTAAGTTGAGACCTGAAGTGAAGACCCCCACCTAATTGATACTGAAGTGGATGGACCCACCCCTAGTGAGACTGAGGTGATAGACCCCCCTAGTGATACACCCCCTACGTGAGACTGAGTAGCCTGCCCCTAGTGAGACTGAAGTGAGAGACGAAACCTAGTGATACTGAATGAGGAACCCCCTCTATTTATACTGAAGTTCGACAATCAACCAAAACAAAATGACCGCCCCCCATAGTGAGACTGAATTGAATACCCCCCTAGTGAGACTGAAATGAGAGACCCCCCCTAGTTAGACTGAAGTGCGGGACCCCCCTATTGAGACTGAAAGGTGGAGAGACCACCCCCTAGTGAGATGATGATAGAACCCCCCCTAGTGGGACGGAGTTGATGGACCCCACCCTATTGCCGACGTGAGGAGTGATATACCACCTATTCCTAGTTGCCGGGCAGAGATAGCAGCGCTGTTTCTCGACGCCTCTATTGTCACACTCAATTTGCTCCCTGACCGACAATGCGATGTAGCTATGAGGGTAGTCGTGTTCAAAAAACTGTTAATAAAGCGCAACAACATGTTCTATCCTCACGCCTTCAGCCTAAACCCGCGGTTTCCCCCAAACCCGCAAATTAAACCCGAACAGAGCATTTTCCTTGCGCAAAGGGATGAAACCTTTTAATACTGTATGTGCGAAACCCCAGTTTTAGTTACACTGAGACACACTAAATAACTGTGACTGTGCGAGTAGGGATTCTCCGGGTCAGCTGCGCGCTTTGTACCCCCATATGGAGACACGCAAGATATGTGCGTTCACATTTAGCTGTAAGGTCAGCAACCCAGAGGGGACAGGTAACACCCTGCAGTGGGAGGGACAGATGTGAGGGGCTGTGTGTCCTGTCTGTGTCCCCCTGCAGTGGGAGGGACAGATGTGAGGGGCTGTGTGTCCTGTCTGTGTCCCCCTGCAGTGGGAGGGACAGATGTGGGAAACATAGACATGTTAGTTCTGTTGCGGTTGGTTGGCTTTAACATACTGCTTAAATTTCAAATGTTGTGCCATCGAACACATAGTGTTACCATAGTGTGAGGGGCTGTGGGTCCTGTCTGTGTCCCCCTGCAGTGGGAGGGACAGATGTGAGGGGCTGTGGGTCCTGTCTGTGTCACCCTGCAGTGGGAGGGACAGATGTGAGGGGCTGTGTGTCCTGTGTCCCCCTGCAGTGGGAGAGACAGATGTGAGGGGCTGTGTGTCTGTGTCCCCCTGCAGTGGGAGGGACAGATGTGAGGGGCTGTGCGGTCAGGCAATATATCCCCCATGGTCATGCAGGGTGCCGGAGGGGTGGATGGTGGTGGTCCTGGCAATCAATGCTAGGAGTATTTGTACAGAGATGTTATCCTGCAAGCATCGCAATCATGAGAATTTAGGGTTTCTTGATCCCCCCCTCCTCCGCCACCCATCCAAATAAGAAAGTGGAAAAGTCCTGTTTTCATGTCAGCGAGACTCCCCTGCAGTGTATGAGGCCACTTATGCTCAAAAATCAGTGAGCACGACTCCAAATGAGTTTGACATGTCTGTTTATTAGCTGGTGATGAGGTTGTAAGCTGGTGGCTCGCTGCATCCCTTTGGAGGTGGACTTGGCTTGGAATTGTTACTCCCCACTGACAAATGCATCCACATTCCCACATTCAATGTCAACTGTATGTAGAACACATCCGTCCCAACACCCTGCAATCTCCTGAAGCTCAGGTTTTCTTTGACTGAGTCCCCTGACTGAGTCCAGCATGCCAGGGTTAAGAACAGACTGCTGGATTATCGTCACCTCATTGAGCAAGGTTTATGTCTCTGTGATGTTTGCAGCAGAATCCCAGCACAGCTGAATTCGCATTCCCATCTCCAGCCTCTCTCCTCTTAATAACAACACCCGCCTATGGCGCAGCCAAAGAGTGCATACCATTGTGCTGCCAATTTGCTGCCGTTCGCACACCCTGCACCTGCCAACACCCCAATCTGAAACACTACGCTTCAATGTTAAATAAGACTGTTCGCCCAAATCTCAGCTTTGGACTACTGTTACCTTGCTCTCCTCCCTTATTTGCTTCTGTTCTCTCAGCACTTTCCACTTTTGCCTCTACTCACTTTCTCTCCTCAACTCCCTGCTGGTCTTTTGTAATCTGGTTTCCCGGGTCCTCTAGTCTCCACTGAAACAGCACTACAAAATGTCCAACTCACATTTAGTCTAAAGGTCCCTTCTCTTGTAATTCTCCGGCATCTCCTCTGCTGACTTGACCACTGTTGATTCACCCCCCCCCCTTCGCTCCTGAACTCTCCATTCCATTTACCTAGTGTTGACTCAGTCAGCCCTCTCCTGGTTCCCTTACTTACTTATCAAAACCGCTCTTTCACCTTTCTGTCTCTTCTGATGTCTCCTCTCTTCCCTCCATCTTTCTGTTGACTTTGCTCTGTTCTTTGGCTCTCTTTCTATTCCACTACAACAACCTCTTCGCTTAGGAACTAAATACAATCGTTTGAGCTTTTCAGGTATCCTCCTCTATAACGATGATACCAACCATTAGATTACGTGAACCTACAATCAATATAAAGATCAGCATGGGAGTCCGGCAGGAGACACATGTCACCAAAGCTTTCAACGCAACACTTCACTTGAATAATTGTTGTGTTTTTTTGTTTTTTCGAGCACGGCATGGGAGAAAATGAATCCAATCAACTGTGATACTTAGTCCTTTATGAATTTGCGATACCTGTTATCACTCACAAGTCCCGAATACCTCCAACCAAGAAGTCACTAAGAAAGTGGGCCTCCATATGATCTGAGCAAGACCAAACTGATTTTCAACAAATGTGGCAACTCGTAAAGAATCAAATGAATGAAATAGAACTCGAAGAAAGGAAGACTATGTCTACCTTGGCCGACACGTAACAATGGATGGGAACCCTTTGAATTAAAAGTTCTAGGAGAATAAATTGAGTTGGAGAACATTTATAATAACAAGACCAATCAATTAAGGGAACTTTCCATGGTGCCTCAAGAGGAAAGTTTTCGATACCATTATTTTCTGCCCGTGCTCACGTATGATATGACAATTGGACCTAAATCGAAGATATTCAGAAGCTTCTGTTTAACTCAATAAGTATGGAAGATGCATGCTGGGTATTACTACCCGAAGAGGCATTAAGAATAAATGGGGTTTAAACCCAAACAAATCTTTGTTTATAATCATTGGACAAAGATGGTACTCGACTGGGATTCCATGGGTAATTCAAAGAACAAGACAACGACCAAAAGTGAACTGGGAAGATGAAATCAGAAATGTCATTGGCTTAGTATACCAATTTATTCATGTTTATCTTCTTACAATAACATTAGTACCAGGGTATCCTCAGAACACATGGTACAATTGTTTCCCACATTTTCTAGAGTACTGGATATTATTGTTATCCTATAATATCACCTACACGGTATATTATAAACACAGGTCCGTAATCTGTATTTATTTGGCATAACTTTGGTCAGGAAAATTTCAAAGCGTTGTGTGTTTTATTTGGATTTCTATATCAGCGCTTTTTCTACATTGCAGTCATATGCCGAATAACTTAAGTATGTTTTTGAGTGCACCTTATGTGTGAAATTCTGTTTTCATTTTCTGAAAGGTTTCTTTCTTTATTTATCGAAATTAACGTCCAGGTGGACGCGTCAAAAATGATATGGTATGCACGCCGCAATACTTGTTTCTTAATATTGGGAATACCAGAGTAATTGGTATTTGTCCTGACCACATGTAGATTGTACGCTTCCATTGATCAGCGGACTCATTGTGCCTTGCCCAAAAAAAATGTATATACAAATCACAGTCCAGTGTTCTTCCAGAAATATGTGGTGACTTACTTTTTGCGAGGTTCGGGCGCAGGCCCGCCCTCATGATGTCATCACGGGTTGCAGGCTCCACCTCGAGTTTGATCCAGACCTTTCTGCAGCCTGGTTCCTCATCAGTGCCTGCTGTGCATACCCCGCCCGCAACGAATCATGGCTCTGATCTATTATCGAGCTTCGTATGCAGCCATTCAGCTATTGTCCTGTTCCTTCTTATAGGCCAACGATTGCCTCTGCAAATCTGGCTGAGCATAAATATTATTTTACTTGTGCGTCGTGCTGGTCTCAAGCACACTGTTTTGGCCTTGCCTGCCTGAACCTTTGCTGTGCCTTGTTCTGCCTTGCTGTGTTGTACCTTGTCTTGCCGTTCCTTACCTGAACCCTGGCTATTTGGTCTATGACAACCATCTCTCTCCAACCCCTTGACCACGGCTGTGACCCCAACGTCCATCCTCTCCTACCTCCAACCACGATGAAGTCTATCTACTTTCCTTACTTCGCCAACCCCGACCCAGATAAACCATGACTATGAATCTGCGATTACGGACACAACTTCGTCGTCTCCAGTCGGTGTTTCTATTGGTTGCCCACCTTGGCCTCGCTGTTCAGCCAGTTGGTGGTGAGCACCCGTTACAACCTCATTACCTTAAAGACCACAGCAAAATTGATATTTAGACTACATTTTTGTAGACCTGCGATGTGGCATCCCTGTATACGGTTGAATGCCCACACACTGGGTGCAATGCCATCAACCAAGATCTAGATAATACACCTGTTTTAGAATAAGAAAAAAAATGATTGTAATGGCTGGACTTTATGTTTATTGTAAGGCATAATTTTTGAACTTGTGTGGGGATACTTTTTGCAAGTTGAGGAGAACAGCCACAAGGCTCAGATGCGGCACCGAGCTATGCTATCTGTCCAGGGAAGTATACGGAGTAAACAGATTTAGGAAAAAAAAAAAAAAAAAATAATCATGACTTCGGTGCCAACCTAGTCTAGAGTGTAGATTTATAGACGATTTTTTGTTATATGGAGGAGTCGCTGTCACAAATCTGGAGATCTTTTTTCAATTGTAATGATTTAAATGTGAGATCTCACACACATTTCAATAAGAAAAGATAGCGGGGTCTGTATGGCTGCCCCCAATGCTATTTCCGCACTGATTGCTGGGGGAGAGCGTAGGGCTGCTCTTACCTTCACCTTCATGCTCCCTTCTCCTACATCTCGCGGGCTCCAAATCACGCCGCAACATCATATGTTGCCCGTTGCCATTACAATGTGCCGTCACCGGCATCGCATTATCCATGAAACCCCCATCACGTACATTGCAGTGTCGGTTGACGCTGCAACGCTGAAGGAGGAGGGTGTGCTGGGCATGGAGGATGCGGCGGCCCAAGGGGAATTGCCTACGAAGCTCAAACATTTTACATTCGCCACTGCACTAAGGCCTAACAGGGTTGGATTTGAGCAAGGCTTTGACGTTTTGCTGCACCCGGACGATCAAGACTGCGTACCAAAAAAAAAATGAGACGTTCAACCGGAGATCCCGGAAGTGCCTGGCACCGCCGGAGAGACGATCAAGATCAGAGCGAGGTCCTCCCTATATGTTTACCAGCTCAAGTATTACTTTACTTAAGATGTGAGTGAGATGTCCTTTGATACAATTTGTATACACTTAATATTTTCTCTCACACTAACGATGCTGTGCTTTTCTGTATTTTTTTTTTGAGAGAGAGTTGGCTGATTTACTATCTAGATTCTGCACCGGCCGTGAATAAACACAAAGGATTCTTCAAAATCATTTCATCCTTGGATTCCGTGTGAGTGGATATATTTGGACTCAACACTTCTGCACAATCAAGGTGCAGTTTATGATATCATACATTTAGAAAATTAAAAAAAAATCTTTATTTTGTTGAACTGAATGCGTATATTGTGAAGTGTACCTTTCAAGCACACAATCCTATTGCTCCAGGTTTAAGTGAGCGGGAAAAAAAGCCAATCAATTGAAAGATAGATCAAAGCGGCTTCAGATGATGTAAAAATAGAAAGAGATGAATAGGATGGAAAGACAGGCAGTTATGGTGAATGTATTACTTAATATCTTGTTAAGGGCCAAACTGCTTATCTTCTAAAATCTCTAAGGCAGGGGCGGCCAACTCCAGTCCCTGGGGTGGGGTTGAGTAGGGAAGTAATAGGAGTAGTTAATGGGGACAAGGTCTACCAAGAGTCAATTTTTCATGATTCTCCTGCTTCAGCACGGTGGCCTCAATCAGTAGCTCAGTCGTTGACTGGCCAACTCCAGTACTCAATGGCCATCAACATGCCAGGTTTTAAAGGATATTCCTGCTTCACACCGTGGGCTCATTCTTGACTGGCCAAAAAAACCCCCCCAGGGTTTTTTTTTTTTCCCCCCCCCCTTCAAGGGCCACACAGGCCAGGTTTTAAGAGAAATTCCTGCTTTTAGGCAAATACGGCTCAATTTTTGGCTTGTCGATTCAGCACCCTGTGCTTAAGCTGGATATCCTGAACACCTGACCTATTGTTGGCCCTTGAGACTGGAGTTTGGCCCACTCCTGCTCTAATGACGTTACATTGGTAGATCTCATATGTCCAATCCACTCAACATCTACCTAACTCCCTCTTCTGTTTATTACACATAAAAGGCAATTAATTAAAAATGGAAAACAAATAGAAAGTGTTTGTTTATTGCTTGGTTCATCGCTATCAGGGAGGTCCTGTCCTCGCTGGAGCGTTGTCCCTTAACAACATTTCATCTTGTCCACTACACAAGTGCTGACTGTTTACACACCACGTCCGTCCAACAAAACACAATATGTGTGTCTCGTGGTATCAGCAGTGCAAGCAAAAGCAAGCATGTGTTTCCAAAGCATTGATAGGAGGAAAAGATATGACTTAAACCTCCTGCAATGATTCTGCAAACAAAATGTTAACTGATTTTACACACTGTCACTCCTGCACTGTTCCTCACACTGCGTCTTTTATACACACGGGGGTGAGCTCTGTGATTCTTAGGCTGGTCCAGGGTTGGCAGCAGCCGCAGAGGCGCCTGAGTTTCCCTTGCCTTGGTTGCGCGCTGTCCGTGGCGAGAAGTCGCGGGCGGACAAAAAACGCCAGTGACGTCACGGAGCTTGGTTCGCCCTCATTGGGCGAAACTGCTCACGTTACCCGGGGCCCTGCGCTCCCGTAAGCGCGAATCGTAAATTTGGATAAAGACCTACGCTTGCCGCACGCTTGCGAAGCGTAGTCTGCCCATTCTAAAGAGCCGCTCTCATTGCGGCTGCAGGGCTCACGGTAAGCACCAAGCTCGCCTCAGCACTGTTCAGCGTCCTAAGCGCTGACCTTAGCCCGAAGGCCTTGTGAAGCGGCTCTGTGAACAATGCACTGAGTGGGGCATCAGGTGAGCCTGGTCATTCCCCTGTCATTCTCCCTTGGGACCTTTGCAAATCACTTTATCTCCCTGTGCCTCAGCACCCAAAAACCATAGGGGCTATTCACAAAGCAGTGGCTTTTTCATCTGATATGCATTTATGTATCACGCTTTTAAGACATAGGCCAAAGCGGGATTCACTTAGAAATAAGGGCCGATACAAACATGCCTATCGTGTGATCTGTTTTTTGCATCAGTGCTAGCGCGCTAATAAATTCTATACGCGATAGCTGATAGAAAAACTTGCAGCCTGGAAGAGCTGCATGGATACGCTGCGTCTCCCTGCGCGCCTGCGTCTCCCTGCGCGCTGCGTCTCCCTCCCTGCGCTCTGCGTCTCCCTGCACGATGCGTCTCCATGCCCGCTGCGTCTCCATGCACGCTGCGTCTCCATGTGCGTGCGTCTCCCTGCATGCTGCGTCTTCCCTGCACGCGGCGTCTCCCTGCGTCGCTGCGTCTCCTGCACGCTGCGCTCCCCTGCGCGCTGCGTCTCCCCCTTGCGCGCTGCGTCTCCATGCCCTCTGCTCGCCATGCCGCTGCGTCTCCATGCACGCGCGTTCCTGCACGTGCGTCTTCCATGCACGCTGCGTCTCCATGCTCGCTGCGTCTCCCTGCATGCTGCGTCTCCTGCACGCTGCGTCTCCCTGCACATGCTCTCCCCTGCAGCGCTGCGTCTCCATGCGCGCTTGCGTCTCTCCCTGCACGCTGCGTCTCCCTGCACGCTGCTCTCCATGCACGGCTCTTACAGAGCGATCGTGCAGTAACATTATTGATTTTGGTAAGGTGCAGAGGTCGACTGAGCTGAAACGCGCCTTGATTCCAGGGCCTCCCTGACACCCTACTTCCGCTACTTACCCGATATACTGCCCCCACGTTTATTGGTTGCCGGTATCCCTCCTGTGATTTAATCTCCTGCGTCACGTGACCGCGGATTAAATTTTGCAGGGGGATACCGTCACCCCCTAACGGGCTGAAACCAATGCGGTTCAGCTCAGGGAGACCCCCCTGCTCATGTACACTATTATCAAATCCCAATAACAATTTTACCCCTGCTTACCGAGTTACAGCCCGGTATTGTGTGCCGGTATCTCCTCCTCCGGTATTTAATCCACGGTCACGTGACGTGACGATTAAAAAATGGCGCGATGCCGCCACCCGTGCCCCCATACCCTGGCCTGTAACGCGGGAAGAGGTGGGGTCCCTGAGGCAGAATCAAGATGTTCAGCTCAGGAGACCCTCCTGCTCCCTCCCCTATACATAAAACCCCTATAACCCCTAGAATACCCCCCGTGCCTCTCAACCCCTATACCCCCCCTGTGACCCCTCAACCCCTATACCCCCATGCCCCTGAACACCCCCCCCCATCCCTCAACACCTACTGGGAAAAAAGATGGCGAGTTTTTATAGTCGATTCAGTTATCACCACAGCTTCGTGAAGCATACTGCAAAACAGCGTGCTTGACATTTTTTGGCCAATTTGGAGACTTTTTTTTGTCTCTGGCTGTTTACGGCATAAAAAGCTATTATAGCGTGAACTGCGCTTTTATCCACTGCTTTGTGAATAGCAGATTCCAGGCAGTACCGTTAACCAGCCTATAATAGCATTTATCCTCACTTAAACCACGTATCACTGCTTTTGTTGATATGCCCCATAATTGTAAGTCTGGATACTGTGCCTGTGTGACATAGTCCAAAGATGTGGGCAGCTTCTGCCCCGTTTTAGAGGCAGAAAGTGCAGGAATAGTTTGAATCCCGTTCCCAGCTTCCCATTAACTCGGCAGCTGGATGGAAATCCAGACCACAGATTTACAAAATGGCTCTATTTCTCCCTCACCTTCTCTTCAATCACATTCACAGTACTTAGAGCAGAGAGGTTTTTGCATTTCACGCTCTCTCCTTGGAGGCCTGGGGGCTGGGTGTGTCCGCTGCTCCCCTGCATCCAGTCGGGGTTGACGGCCCCCTCCACGTATCACAGTACCAGAGGATTTGTCCTTGACTCCACGAACAGATAAAGACAAAACAATGGTTACTGCTGTTGCTATAAAAAGACTGTACTGTATTCTTGTGACCCTAAATGAGCGATCATTGTTTTACGCTGTGGGGACCCAGTTTAGTTGGCCGCAGTCTGTTAGAGAGCCCTGATTCTGATGTGTAGTTAGAGGTCCCTGAAAGGGATGGATTTTGCTTTATATTTTGGTTTTATTTCTTGAAATAACAGTGTGGGAAATATGGTAACACTGAATATGTGATTCTTAATAAAAGTATCTGATACCTCTAACCTTCAACATGTTATAAGCTGCAGTACTTACTTGGATAAAATAGAAAGTCAAGGCAGAAGCCTGAGTTAAAGCAGCATAATATTTTCTTGTGCATGATCCTGTTTTTGTATAATTACCCTAGAAGACTGTTCCGGGAAGAAACCCAACCGACGTCAGCAACGACAACAGAGGGGCGTTTGTCACATATGGTGGAGAATGCGGGCAACACTAAAAGTCTGTGGTTTTTGCAAATAAATGGCGGGGGTTTTTAATGGCCGCCGAGCGAACTAAGTACAGATCTATGAGTGAAGTCCTGTCCCCTGTGTATACAGTTGTGCTTCTACATCACAGAGAATGTGGCGAAGTGTGGATGCATAGCACCCTGAACCCAACAGAAACAAAATGTTTTTGCTTGAAAAAAAAATTTGCATCTAGGCAAGTGCTGTTGGTAAAGCTAATGCCTTTTGCCTGAAGTGAGTGAATTTGCAGCTAGCAGTGCTGTATGCAAGTTGCTGAAGTGAGTGAAATTGCAGCTAGGATGTGGGGGTCGACAGGAGAAAAAAGACGAGTAAAAAATAGGAACGAGCAAATTGTCCTGCCCGGGTTTCTAAAATGGCCGACTTGAATGTTTGTTGTGTAAATGTACGTAACCATACAAACAGTGTCCCTTCAGCCATACAATGATCACGACCCTGAGGAGAGCCGTACCACAGATGAATTTAGTATGCGGGGCTGTCGTGAAGTAGTCACATGGAAATATGTGTCTCCCCAAAATTCAAAGACAAACCGGCTGCAAACAACCCACAACCCCTGTGAGTGCAAGCAAGATGTGGAGCGAATACAGTGAGTGTGGTGCCCATTACCACTGATATCTCTGGAGCTAATAAAGCAAAAATAAAGAAAACTGTTCCTCAAGTCCGGGAATGAACGAGCCACTTAACCTGCACTGTCAGTCCTTCGTCATAAAGGCGGCCAGATGAGACCAGCCATAGGGCATGCGCAATAGTCCCGGAATGACGACACGCCTAGAGGACAAAAGGCTAACTGCACCACTCATAGGCAGAGAGCCAACGAATCAAAGAAAACAAGAACTGACTGAGAAACTATGCTATGAGATTGTCCCAAAAGATTGTGCAAAAACTTCATCACAGAGTTAGGGGTTTCTCGGCAAGAGGCTAGCGCGCTTTATAAAGCAGAGCTGAACTCTCACGCCATGAGGTCTATACGCTCGCAGCACGAGCTGTGTACATTGAAGGAAACCTACTGAGAATACCCTGGTAATTTAAGAGACTGTAAAAGAGAGAATGTAAGTCTGAACAGAAAAATTCGACTGACTGACCAGATCAGTGAAGGTGATGATAAGCGTTCACCAAGCATAAAAAGGGAAGCAATTGATCCAGCGACACAAAACTGCAGAGCTCCAAAAAAATGAAGGCCCTGATGCAAACCCAGAAGCAAGCCAACCAGAATAGAGGTGAGACCCTGAGGGAGGTCCTGGCACGATCAGTTTGAAAGCAGCTGCAAAGCAGATGGCCTGAGAGCGAGATACAGTGCGCCAAGAGGAGAGGAGTCTACTCCGTCGGTGGTCTGCCTGACATTGCAGCTATGAAAGCGAGATGGCCGATATCTACAAGCAGCGACCACACGGCAAATGAGGGGCCCCCTGTGCAGTGGAGCTGGACAAGACCCAAAGGAGCACCGTTACTGCAGGTCAAAAATAGAGAATAAGAAGCAGAGTTATAAACGTCGCTCCCTGAAACAGATGACGGACATGGAGAAGCGGCGTAAATGTTCAGTCGGGCTATCACATCCTACCTCCTAACCAAGCAAGCTGTACGTTCCTATACTGTATACTCAATGCTGTTGCAATATTCGATTTGCTATAAAGATGAAGTTGGAGAAAAGAATTCCTAAGGCTAAAAGAGACACGGTCCCAAAAGGAGACCAGGAACTAAACTCAATGCCCTCACTGATGACAAAGAGGAAGGAGAAAGGAATGACTTTGATTGTGCTGCTGTTATTCCAGAAACAGATGCACCCATCCGGAGAATATTCTCCTGATCTGGGATTCCAAATATCCAGATCCCAATTTCATTACGGTGTTCCAGAAATTATCACACTAGTGGACACACCCAGGACACACAGAAGATGTTTTAGCCAAGGGGTGGCAGTTCCTGAAAACACAAATGTTGACAGATACTGATGAACGTGGTTAATTATGGACTACGTTTGTACAGAGGACAAACTAGGTCTCCCAAAACCCAAAGGCCTGGTAATGGCCACAAAGGGAAATCAAAGATTGAAAAACAAAAAACAACGAAGGTTATACACGGCGCCTGAATAGTGTCCATATCTCCACCAATCTTGGAACCCACACTGTGGAGCCAAGGAGAATCCGGCCAAGCTGGTCTGCATCAGAACTAAAGAAACATCCAGTCTATTGCAGTTGCAGCGGGCTTATGATAAATAAGTTCAAAAGGAGCAACTAGACGGAATCAAAAAAAAAAAAAAAAATGTTTGGGGAAACTGACCGTTAATTTTTTTTATTACACGTGTGGACTAATGTCACGGGACACTTAACTATGCAAAATAAGCATTTTGTCAATATTACAATGTTTTGGGTTTCTCTGTGTTTGAAAATGTAGATACACTACAAATTAATATACAGGGTTGATGGCCCTTAAGATTACAAAGGCTGTAGTATAAGAAAAAAATAGTTGGTTGCTTACCATATGAAAAAAAAACAAAAAAACAAAAATGCCCTTTTCGGTGGTAAATTATAATGAGATTCATATTCTATAGTAGAACAACCCAGAAGGTTAATGAAATTGTCTGGTTTTGTGAATATATTTAGCAGATCCTGTGGTTGAAGAATGTTGTGCTAGACATTTATTTTCAAAAGTAGTTCCCTATAAGAGCACAAAAAATAATGTTTGCCAAGTAGAGTCTCTTATGACGAAACCTATGTCCCATAATTGCCGTGGGAGAAAAGTTCATATTCGGTGTCATTGATACTTAATTTTCTGAGGAGTTTGAGCTCAAGTATTTCAGTAGGACGCTCACCCCAGTGAGGTCCATGGCCGCTCACGCCATAGGGTGTAGCTGGGAGGGGGGATATGTGACATAGTCCAAAGATGTTAGGCAGCTTTCTGCCCCGTTTTAGAGACAGAAAGTGCAGAATAGTTCAATGATCCGTTCCCAGCTTCCCACTTAACTCGGACAGCTGATGGAAAATCCACACGACCACAGATTAACATGGCTCTAGTTGTTCTCCCTCACCTCTCTTCTAAATCACATGCACAGGTACTTAGAGCAGAGAGGTTTTCATTTTTTTCATCTCTCTCTCCTTGGAGCCTGGGGGCTGGGGGTGTCTGTCGCTGTCCCCTGAATCCAGTATCGGGGTTGACGCCCCTCCACGTATCACAGCTAACCTCAGAGGATTTGGCCTGGACTCCACGAACAGATTAAGACAAAACAAATGGTTACTGCTGTTGCTAAAAGATGTACTGTGATTCTTGTGACCCTAAATGAGAGAGCATTGTTTTAAGCTGGGGGAACCAGTTAGTTGGCCAGCGCTGTTAGAGAACTGATCTGATGTGTAGTTAGATCCCTGAAAGGGATAGGATTTGCTTATATGATTTTTGGTTTTATTTCTGAAATACAGTGTGGGAAAATGGTAACACTGAAATATGTGAACTGCTGAATGAACGTATCTGAGTACCTCTAACCTTCACATGTTAAAGCTGCAGTACCTTACTTGGATGAAAATAAAGCAGGCAGAAGCCTGAGTTAAGCAGCAATAACTTTGCATTGATCCTGTTTGTTGTATAATTAACCCTAGAAGACTGTGTCGGGAAGAACCCAGACAGACGTCAGCACTACAAAGAGGGCGTTTGTCACAGCCTGTTATAATTACTCTGTGCTGCGTACCGCGCGCTATACCGTAATGGTGACCGCTTTGATTCCCATTGGGAGAAAGCACTATAATAAAATAAAGTTATTGATTTTATGGTTCCTCAACAATACGCTATAGCAGGCGTTATTAATGTTTAGCCCCGCCCTTTCCCTCACACAGTTAATTCAGACACAGTGGTGTCGCTCAGGCTAGTGAATTGTGTGTCCACCATCCGGCTATAGGAAAAACCGGACTGCAATTGCATGGCAGAGAAGTGCTGCCCGCTGTGTGGTCATAGCACAAGATTGCAGCTAGCAGGAATAAAAGAAACTACTTCCTGCAGATTTGTATATGTATGTATGTTCTGTGTTGTATTATGTGTGTGTATGTGTGTGTGTGTGTGTGTGTGTGTGTTGTATTGTTGTGTGTTATTTATGTGTGTGTGTATGTGTGTATGTGTGTGTATGTGTGTGTAGTGTATGTTGTGTGATGTAGTCTGTGTTATGTATGTATGTGTGTCATGTATTGTGTGTGTGTGTGTGTTGTGTGTTGTGTTATGTTGTGTATGTTGAGTGATAATTGTATGCTATATGTATAGCGCCATTAATGTCATAGCCTTCACAGCAGTATAGTATCAACCCATATAAATAAAGATATAAAATAACCCAAAGAGAAGAAGTGCTTCAGACTTACAAAAACATTGTAGGAAAAGAGCCCTGCTCCGAAGAGCTTCACATCTATTTGTAATTTAAGATTGAATAAGTTTATGTCTCTGCCCTACTCTGCCTCTTCTTTACACCCGCTGCTTGCAAAGGGGATCACATATTACTACTGCGGACATAGTAACATGAGTTTTTTTTATAGTTTGTGATTATAAGAGTTTGGAGCAGAACCACTTCCACAAGAGTCGGAATGTTTATATTTGATAGATGTAGCCCTGTGTAGTTTTGGATACATGCCTTCTCCTCCTGTGATAATCCCCTGGTAAGGGCAGGTTGCCAGGAGTAATCATGGGGTTTCCTCACCTTCCTTGCTGTGTATTATTCAGTGAGGAAGTGATATCAGGCTCTGTTCCACTTACAGTGACACAGGGGTGGTGCCTACTGAATCTATATAATATGGCAGCATTCCTGTATTTAGTTGGTGTCTCACCCACCTGAGTGAGACTGGTCTGACCCAGAAAACTGTCAAGGCTTTGGCCGGTATTGTGGCCCTCCCTTAGGGGAGAGGTGTGGGCAGGCTATTCCCCTTACTTCATCAGGTAAGGGAAGAGCAAGGACAGCTTCTAAAGGCCCTGACAGGATGGTGTCCGGGACTTCCTTTGGGTTGGGCAACCTGAGATGAGCGGCTAGAAGACCGCCGCAATGATGGGCATCTGCCTAATAATGATGTTAATAAAGGATGCCAAAGATAAGGTTCGCTTCTTCTGTCCTGATAGTGGAGTCATGACAGGCCAATGGCCCCTGTCACGTCTTCCGTGGATCACGTTCAAGCCAAGGGTGGTCTGTGGAGTCACGGACACATCGGAGGAGTGGCCTGTGTCGGCCATGGACTGGGAGATTCTTCCTTTGAATGAGGGATCGGGGAGGGAGGTGGTGCCCTATGTAAAACCGCCCAAAGAATCCCACCATTTATAACCCATTTATAGTTCGAGGTAGGCCCTAGAGCGTTATGGGGCGTTATGGGCCTCTAACCCATTCCCCGGTGGGGATAATGAAGGGTCTGATACTGCACTAGTGGGTAGGGAGCATTATCGGGGCATAGTACCAAGTGTGGGCTCCATTAGATGAAGGATATTGGCCTACTTGGCGACCGCACACGATTCATTTTGATGAGGGGAGATGTGGTGTGAATTGGTGGGATGTGGATTGTACTCGGTCTGAGGAAACCCGAAGGAGTTGGTGGAGGAGATGTGGATAAGATCCCAGAAAAGGATAGTCACGCCCAAAGGGTTCCTTATATTGTATGACACCATTGCGCCTGTGAGCCCTTGTCCTGGGGTACTTGCCAGGTAGGCAGGGAATAAGAAATTGGTCGGGTGAGCAAGCAAAAGAGCCATAGTGGCCAGGTACAAGCAATCTCAGGGGTTTGAGTACCCTTATTTACCTGAACCAATTATGCAGAGATTGAGGACAATGGGAACACTGGCTAAGGGAGGCTGTGAGAATTACTTAAGCTCCAAACAAGTCATCTTTTACAGACAGAAGGTTGTTATTTAATGCGTATTTGGAGTATAGCCTGAACACGTTTAAACATAAGCTAGTGTACGACTGGAGAGCGGGCCGCCAAGTCTTATTGTAATTACAAGTAGACCACACATGGGCGAGAAGTTCAGAAACCTGATCCCAGACATTATGTACTGATCGATTCTCCATAGGGAGTAGCCTAGAGATGAGGGTTGCATTTGAAGATGTTTCTGTGTACAGTAAGCATTTATGTGTATTAATGTAATCTCTATTTTTGTATTTTGTATTGATTATAAAATTGTTATGTTTTGCAGTTTGTTCATCTGAAGGAAGGCCCAGCAAATTTAGGAACCAAGTGGGGCCCATTGGATCCACCAGAGGGAGAATGTACCCCTGTGTAGTTTTGTGGTTACATGCCTTTCTCCTCCTGTGTAATAAGCCCTGGTAAGGGCAGGTTGCCAGGAGTAATCATGGGGTTTCCCTCACCTCCTGTGCTGTGTATTATTCCGTGAATGGAAGTGACATCAGCTCGTGTGTCCACTTACAGTGACACAGGGGTGGGCCTACTGAATCTATTAATATGCAGCACTTCCTCAATTTAGTTTGTGCTCACCACCTGAGTGAGACTGTCTGACCCAGCAAACTGTCAAGGCTTTGGCAGGTTTTGTGGCCCTCCCTTAGGGTAGGTGGGCAGGTATCCCATTACTCATCAGGGAGCCGCAGGTGCACCACCACACTTCAGTAACAGGGGTCATTGTCCACGAAGGGGGTCAATATGAGATGGGCCGCGGCAAACAACCGTTACATAGAATTAAATTCCTTCTTTTAATCTGCATAAGAATACCAACTCGTAGCCAAAAAACACTGAGCGGTCACCTGAACATCAAACTCTCCCAAGGCAGTTTTAATTGTATTAATTCCAAACTTGCATGATCCTGGAGATGTCTCCGACCCATCATTTACAACCTTACTAGCACCTACCCACCACACGCCAATGCCAAATATTGGGTATAAATGGGCCCCAACTTTATTTAACCGCTTCAATACCTGTAAAAAGGAAACCTGGGCCCTGGCCATGCACCCTGAGTGATTGATTTATCACTCACATTATCGCTCCCTGTCTCACCTGGACCAGTGAGCGCCATTCATTTCCATATGAAAATCCAAACGAACAGGCAGTAGGTTAATCACACCAGCTTACTCTGTATGTGTTGTAGCATCATCCGAGCAGGTACACAGTGTAAACCTTTTCAGACACGTGGCCTTTTCCTCAGACAACATGCACACATCACCCATAATTTACCATCTGTAACCAACTGGGAACCTTTCAAGAGCTCTTGCATGAGGCGCAACTTGAGTCATTAAATAACCCGTCTTTTTGCATGGAGTGGCATCTCCTTTTGCTTCTTCACTTTAGCTGTTTTGGACGGTTTGCACCCAGTATTATTGTTGTTTTGTTTCATTTGCATTAGTGAGTGCCCTGTTGCCTGTGTCTTGTGGTTGATATATAGATAGAATAAAGATATATACTAGATAGGTAGATAGATAATATTCTGTATAGCGCTGCTAGTTTTTACGTAGCGCTTTACAGAGACATTTTGCAGGCACAATCCCTGCCCCCGGTGAGCTTACAATCTATGTTTTGTTGGTGCCTGAGGCACAGGAGAAAAAGTGACTTGCCCAAGGTCACAAGGAGCCAACACCGGGAATTGAACCAGGCTCCCCTGCTTCAAACTCAGTGCCAGTCAGTGCTTTACTCACTGAGCCGCTCCTCATATATATATGATGCCCACAACCACGTTGCTCTCTTTTGTCCCAATTGAGGCTGGAAACAACGTATAAGTTTTAACTGCAGGGTTTTTTTAACAGGCCACCAGTCCCTTTTAAAATCAAAAACAATCATAAAAATTAAATACACTTTCCCGTTAGGAAAGCTCTGTAACTCACTTTTCTTCAGCCCACTCTAAAGACGCTGGCCATCTATACTGGTTCCCAGCTAAACCTGCCCCGGCATATACACCCCATGACGTATACAGTCCGTATACAGTCTCTCTCGACATAATAATCAGTCTGTTCTGTTTAGTCCACTGGACGACGTCCCTGCTTCAGCATGGCATCCCTCCTTCCTTCCTTGGGGGAACCAGCCCCACGTGAGATCAGAGAAACTCCTTGTCGGTCCTCTGTAACCAGCTCCGCAGCTGGGGAGCACTTCTATCTCCGTTGCTGAATTCAAATGTATGCAACTGTTCAGACACTTAGCGATGGCCTAAACCGAGATCGAAGTTTTATTGAGTCATTACTGACATGAGAGAACACTCTTCCATGAGTGCAGGGCCATGTCCATACATACTGTGCTATTTATATGCACAAACAGCTGTCTCTTACACATACATATACTCTATTAATTCATCCCTATATACCTGGGTGGGCAACCTATTTTTCAATGTAGCCACAGTGTGGCGAATTAGAAGTGAAAATAGCCACACCATGTAAAATTGAGGTATTATGTTCGCATGTGAAATTTTTAAACACACACTTTTTGAAAAAGTTTATAAATTCTCAGGGCCGTTCTATAGTGTGCGCGGCGCGTGCCTGTGCGAACGCGCGTGCACGTGACACATGCTTTTTGTGGTATGCTGTGAGCAAGTGAATTACTTGTGTATGTGTGTGTGTATATGTATATGTGTGTGTATAAATACGTTTGAAATAAATAAATACTTTAATAATTAGTTTATAACATTGTACATGCGTACATACCACACATAACACACACATACACACACATACACACACATACACACCACTACACACGACTTTCAGTTCAGGGCGGTAGCAGCGTGAAATCTTTCTTTCCTCATCTTCCCCCCGTCGGCCTGGTTACACGCTCACTGCCGTGTGCACCGCTGCACCATTAGAAAGGCTGACTAACCTCCGCCACTATAAATGCACGCGCGCGCACGGCGCACAGCGCACGCAGTATGAATGGCCCTCGACCGCAAACCCCCTCATCCCTCACCCTCAACCCCCTTCATCCTCCTCTCACTCCCACCTACCCTCATCAACATCATCATCATCCTCACCCCATCATCATCATCATCCCTCATTTACCCCCCTCATCATCTCCCCCAGCACCCTTGTCCTCCCCAACACCCTTGTCATCCCCAGCACCCTTGTTCTCCCCCCAGCACCCTGTCCTGCCCCCAGCACCCTTGTCCTGCCCCCACCACCCTTGTCTGCCCCAGCAGCCCTTGTTCCCCCCCAGCACCCTTGTCTCCCCCCCAGCACCCTTGTCCTCCCCCCAGCCCCCTTGTCCTCCCCCCAGCCCTTTCAGCAGTCCCCTCCTCATCCAGTCCCCCCCCCCCATTCCTACCAGATCGGGCACAGAGGCGATGGAGGCAGTGTGGGGGGGGGGCAGAGAGGGTAGGGAAGTCGCGGCAGCGCGTCAACTTCAGCTGAGCCGGCTCGGAGGAGGGAGCGCGCGCAGCATTTGGAGCCCTGGAGTGGGCGCTCGCTTCACGTGCTGGAGTGACATGCACAGCACGCATGTGCTGGAGCGGCCGGGGGTGAGGAGGGGAGCGCGTCACACACCGCTGGAGCGCGTCTCCTTCCCTACCTGGGAGGAGGCGCACAGGAAGTCCCGGGCCCTTTTCGCCACAGTTTCAGTGCAATTCGCCACAACATTGATATCCACTTCCACTCCACACACAACCTTTTTGTAAAGCGCTGTATACATTGTGGGCTCTTAACCTATTTATATTTACTACACACACACACACACACATATACTCTTACATCACTGACATTCAGGGATAATTTAACACTCTAGTTGTAAACGCATACTGCACAGGGCGAGGGATTGATTTCTATCACAATCACATTCCAGTAATGCACCGTTTTAAAGTGTAAACCCTTTTTTTGCTTCATTCATTGTTACAATCGCCGGAAAGGAGATCAGGTATCTCGAACATCTCGCAAGAATAAAAGCATTTTGTTAGCCACAGAACGGTATCGTCTATTCATTTTTGATATTTTATACTAGCTGGTGTACCCGGCGGTGCCCGGGATGTAATGCTCCCATAGTGTAACGACAACGTAGCACGCTGAAGTTGTGACATCATGTGGCGTCTCATTTTCGGGGCAACGGGCATCACGTGATTACGCCGCGCAGCCATTTGACAGTTGTCACCCTGCTATTGGAGGGACGATATGACATAGGGCTGCCTTTCTGACACAAAGGGACAGAAGAGGGGACTGTGGGTATCTTCTTTAGTGTCACCCGCAGTGGAGGGACAGATGTGAGGGGCTGTGGGTCCTGTCTGTGTCCCCTGCAGTGGAAGGGAACATGTGAGGGGCTGTGGTCCTGTCGTGTCCCCCTGCAGTGGGAGGGACAGATGTAGGGGCTGTGTGTCCTGCTGTGTCCCCTGCAGTGGAGGGACAGATGTGAGGGCGTGTGTCCTGTCTTTGTCCCTCGCAGTGAGGGACAGATGTGAGGGCTGTGTCCTGTCTGTGTCCCCCTGCAGTGGCACAGATGTGGGGGGCCGTGTGTCCTGTCTGTGTCCCCCTTCTTGGGAGGGACAGATGTGAGGGCTGTGGTCCTGTCTGTGTCACCCCACAGTGGGAGGGGACAGATGTGGAGGGCGCCGTGTGCCCTGTCTGTGGTCCCCCTGCAGTGGGAGGGACAGATGTGTGGGTCCGTGTGTCCTGTCTGGTGTCCCCTCAGTGGGGGGACAGATGTGAGGCTGGTGTGTCTGTGTCTGTGTCCCCCTCATGGCAGGGACAGATGGGGGGCCGTGTGTCCTGTCTGTGTCTCCCTCAGTGGGAGGGACAGATGTGAGGGGTTGTGTCCTGTCTGTGTCCCCCTGCAGTTGGGGGACAGATGTGAGGGGTCTGTGTGTCCTGTCTGTGTCCCCCTGCAGTGGGAGGACAGATGTGAGGGGCTGGGGTGTCCTGTCTGTGTCACCCTGCGTGCGGGGACAGATTGAGGGGCAGTGTGTCTGTCTGTGTCACCCGCGTGGGAGGGACAGATTGTGGGGTGTGTGGTCCTGCCTGTGTCCCCCTGGCAGTGGGAGGGACAGATGTGAGGGGCTGTGTGGTCCTGTCTGTGTCCCCCTGCAGTGGGGAGGACAGATGTGAGGGGCTGTGTGTGTCCTGTCTGTGTCACCCTGCAGTGGAGGGACAGATGTGAGGGGCTGTGGGTCCTGTCTGTGTCCCCGCAGTGGGAGGACAGATGTGAGGGGCTGTGGTCCTGCGTGGTCCCCCTGCAGTGGGAGGGACGATGTGTGAGGGCTGTGTGGTCCTGCTCCTGGTCACCCTGCCGTGGGA